>JBBPKD010000110.1:0-39913 GCA_038089075.1 Singerocomus inundabilis
TCCGCTCGGGACTGAGCCAGCTTTGCGAGCCGCGCCTCGCTTGAAAAAGCAAGATTGTATTGGCGGATTAGGACTTGTTTCACCAGCTCCGACGTGACTATCAACCTGTTTCGTCGTCCCTCGGACGAACGGTGCGTGAGACACTAGGCTCCTTGCAAGCACCCAGGCCAGAGCATCAGAATGGGCTGGGCGAGCGACCCGCGCGTATGATGATGGCCGAACACTTGACGACGCCAAGCTGGACAGCCGCTTACCAGTAAAAAGAAGTGAGCGCGATTCAAAGAGGCTGGACCACGTATCCACCTGGCCATGGTCGTCGCCGGTGGCAGGGCAGGTCGTGATAATGATTGCCTGCGTAGTCCCCAGCACTGCAGTGCTGGCTTGGGAGACCAAGGCTGTCGTTGTTTCCCACGGCTTCTATTAGCTGTCCACGCTCAGCGCCAACTGCAGCACTTGTCGACGTTTGAGCGTCACCGGAAAATGGGTTTATGACTCTTCACTCATCTCACACACAATGTCCGACTCGGCTTCTCATCTTGCGAAGTACTCGACTCTCTTCTACCGCTTACCTCGGGCTCACGTTCACATTAGAGAGGCCAAAGGTTTATATCACGGTTTGAAGGAGCTGCTCAAAACACATAATCCTTGGGACAAGGAGGTCGAATTTAGTCGCAAGAAGTGAGCCGTCCTGTGTTCTTGAGAAATCACCCTCATTCATCACTTTTCGGGAAAAGTCTGAGGCGACAATACCTGCGATTACTGCTGGTCGAACCCTATGCAAAGGAATCCAAGGATGCCGAGACGCACCTATGGATGCAAACGTCTTATCAGTTCATCTCCCACTACAAGCAGAGCCTCGCAACGCTCGAGCGAACACTGCAATCCGCACCTCGCCACCAGCCACGACAAGGTGGCCACGGCCCCGTCGAATATCGCAAGCTCATGCAGCGCTTCCGTCAATTCCTCGCAGATGAGGACAAGTTTTGGACCCAGTTCGTAGTCCGATTCCAGCGATCTTTTGCTTTACATGAAGCACACTCCGTCTTGGTCGCCCTAAACATCCTGTCACCCTCGGACGACGCCAATATTCCGAGCCTCCCTGAATCAGGCGATAGCAGCGGCGTTTCAAATCAGAATCATGGACGTAATCACTTCTCTTTCCCACCTGAAGAGAGCATGGCTGCCCCGATCCCTGAGGAACACGAGAGCAGGCTCGCGATCTTGAGCAAGGCTGTTGTTTGCCTCGGAGACATCGCCAGATATAGGGAACTTTATAACGAAGCAGGTGGTCGTCCAAAGGCTGGTCATGAGGATGGCAAGGCACCAGCGAAGCGGGGTGGCCGTGGTAGCAAGGGTGGCATACCTGGCTTCGACGCAATCCCGCGGGCACGCAATTACGACAAGGCTATTCAATGCTACGAACAAGCTCGTCTTCTAGTCCCTTACGAGGGCAATTCATCCCATCAGCTCGCTATTCTCGCATTTTACCAGGGTGACATGTTCAGCTCCCTGTTTCACTACTATAGAGCCCTCTGTGTCCGCCAGCCCTACGACACGGCATCGGAAAATGTCAAGAAAATTCTTAGTAAAGCGCTTGACCAGCAGATCAAAAAGATAAAGGACACCTCCCAGACAACAACGGCAGCCCCAGATTCCGGAGAAGTGCCGCCTCGGCTGAGAGTAGAGTATTTCAAGGAAAACATTGTTCTTCTGCACGCACTATGGCAATTAGGTTCAGATAAGTCAGTCTATTCATTGTAATCCTTCATATCCTTGCCCGGTTGACACGCAGTATGTCACAGGACGAAAATGAATTCAGTCGCATATGCGGATGACGTCGCGAAGGACTTCCAGGAACTGGTTTCGGAGCGTATACTTCCGATAGAAACGGTATCCAAAGTTGTCGTCCTCTCACAAGGAGCCCTCTGGAAACATCGTATGATCCGCGACACCTCACCGCCCTCGAATAGGAGATTAAACGGACTTCCGGATCCGTCGGTCATCGAATCGCAGATTTTGGCCCATGTCATTGCGATTCATCGCGTCCTCCTCGAGATAGGCGCTGCCGAGCTTGCCGTACCACCCGAAGACGCCGCAGAGAACGATCTCGCCCAACGTATCACAGCGCCATTCCGACGTACCTTGCCTGCCCTGCGTATCGCGACCAAGTGGCTCGTAGCCAATATCAAATATGTCTTACATGCTGCGCAGGCCCCCGTCGGTGTGCGTCCTAGCACCACCGGGAAAGGCACCCGTGGAATTTTAATCGACGAATTACCGCTATTTTGGGCTAAATTCGCCCAATTCTACAATGCGTTAAGCGTTATATTCCCGTCGGCGAGGTTACCTCCTCTTACGACTCCCCTGGATGAAGATATCGACCTCAAGGGTTTCCTTCCCTTGCGGGATCTTCTGGTGGACGGAGTTACGTCTTCGGGTACAGTTAATGCCAACAGGCCGGATGGACAGCAGAATGGAGCACCGGGCCATAGTCGAGAAAAGGTTCACCCGAATGAGGAACAGCTCATGAGGATTTGGGATTTACTTAAGGATGCCAAGTCGTTCACACATATTGAGGTGAGGAATCAATCAACAGCGCGAGGACGGGGGATCGGTTATCCAAACTGACTCATCATATCAAAACAGACATGCCCTATTCGTCTGGATGGTGACACCTTTTCCTTGGACAAGGGCGTTGCCGTGATTACGTCTGCGGGCATTCATGAGCCGGTCCTCCAAAACGCCGATCAAATTAATCCTTATGTTCCGATAGACATTTCGCAGCGGGCCAATGAATTAGAAGATGATGCGATGACGGATACCGGCCGAACAGACGATGACCCGGTCGGTGACGCCTTCCGGGAGGCTCTGGATGATCATGGAGCAATAGACGACGACGAAGATGGGGAGGTTATTCTTTGGGATCCTAGGTTTGTACTTTGACTTTGGATCTGTCAAAAGTTGATCATGCGTTCTAGATCGTCTGGTTCGCCCCTGGCTCCTGTGCCTGTTCTTCCCGCTACACCAGTTATGCAGAGAGAGGAACCATCCACTTTTGCCAAGGCACCCAGCACAACGGTTGCCGGGCGTACTACAGTACCGAGATCACCGGCCATTGTTCCTGGCACCACTGCGCAGGACTTGTTGAATAACGTCATGGGAGGGGCCAAGCGCGGTCTTGACGTTTCCCGCCCACCACGACCCCCAACATCGAGTGCTATTCAACCACAGTTTCCTTTTGGATTAGGACCCAATGCACCACCCTCGATCTGGTCCACTTCATTAGACCAGGGTTCTTCCTCGCCGTCGACGGGTCTGCGAAGCGATGTCAATGTGGGTCAGCTGCTCCCTTCGTCAAGCCTCCAGCATGTATGGTCGCCGCAGTTTGAGTCTACGCAGGCAGGTAGACAGCCGGCTCCGCAGTCTTCGCACCAATTCCCGTCATCACAGTCTTTTTCTGCTGTCAGTCCAGGGCATCGTCAATCGACGTCGCTGTCATTGGGTACGCCACCACACGTCCCACAGCTACCATTTCAGGCATCTTACACCTTATCTAATCCAATGCCCCAAGTCACAGAACAGCGGCAACAGTCCCTGTGGCAGCACTCAAGCAATGTTTCCTTTGTTGACCCCGCTATCGTGTCTACCACTTCTCCCGACCGGCCTGTCGTGCACTACGGGAGACCGACACCATATGGGGGTTTCTCAAATGACCATGCGCAGCAATATATCCGACCTGGTCAGCATCACAAGAGTTCCTCTACTTCTCGTATATGGGGAATTCAGGGTTAATGTCGGTTCTGCATTCGGATATTTCTTCCTGCCGATACGACTTGTGACCCATCAAATGGGGCATCATTTGCTATTCCCATTCTGGCTTTGGAGTCATCTCGTGAGCGATCTTGGACTGCAGGCTCGATCATCAAGGGACCTCCTCCACAGCTAGCTGGAAGAGGGCTCCGGGCGCATTTGGACCAGATGGTATCTCCGCCCAGGCGCTTCACCTCAGAAAGGTGGTAGCTTATTCATTTAGAACGCTCAGACTCTTTTCTCTTCTCCGCTCCTACGCCGAATTTTGACCTCCCCCCCTTTTTTTTGCGAAAAAGGTATTTATTGCTTGCATGGGGTGCATCTCGTGTCCCTTCCCCCTTCGTATGTATGAAGAGCTGCTATTGTGAAAGACAAAAAAAAGGAAATTTTATTTCCCTGTTTTAAGTATCCCCTTCAGTCTCCGTCTCCGTGTTGCCCGTTTCTCGTATGACTCGTCTGTATTAGGGCCTCTTGGGCACGTCCCTTTTTTTTTACGAATCGCCTCTGATGTGTCGACAAGTTTTACTTCTCGCCTCTCCCTCTCCGTATGGCTTTTTGGGATGCTTTGCCCTAGGTCTTTTCGGCCGAGTTTTATCGGGCCGTTTTTGTTTACGTTTTCTGCGTACTTTGTTCTTTTTTATATGACTTGCACTCGTCGGTCTAAACTCCATTTGTCCTCATCTCCAGATTTCTCCAGATTACCTTTCCCTTCTACCGACACTGCATCCCCACTTCTACCTCGATCCGCTCCTCTTCTCTTCCCTTTCCTCTTTCACGTCCGGGCAAACACTTTTAGCTCCCAATTCTATCCGCGTTTGTCGATATTAAAACAAAGAATAAAGAGTGTCCGTTTTGCGCCCGAATGCACGGGGAGGACGAAATGACTTGGATTAAATAAGGTGCACAGGAAGCTAGCCAGGACATGAGACGAAGCGAACCGCAACGTTTCCCTCCGTGACCCTTCCCCCGGCCCTCGAGTTTTCCTACGGGTCGATCAATAAACGCCGCTAATATGATATGGTATGGCGGTATAGTGTATGGCATATATGGCATGGCATGACGGTACAGCGTCCTGGTTGGCCGTCGAGGTCAACACTCTGTCACCTACAACGATCGCACGCAATGCCATCTGTCGTGACCTTTTTTTGCCCTTCAGGTACAGGGGGGAAGGGGGAGAGAGGAGGGGAGGGAAAACGACCATGTAGTTTACCATGACGCTTTCTTCTTTCGTGAGCGCAGACCACAGGGCCAAAACAAGCTGGCAAGCCCTTCCACATGCGGGGTCACTCGTATGCTCGTCGAGATAATATGGTTCGATTTGTTGAAATAAAAACCCTTTTTCCACCCATTCTTAGTTACACTAGACTTATTCGTTTACGCTGTTCTTTGAATTCGGGCTCGGAAGAAATTGGGCAGGGGAAGATACAAAAGAACGAAGGGGGAAAGGGGAAAGGTAAGGGAACAGACAACGCTTCGGCCGATCGAAGGGCAGAAAAAACCTGAACAATTCAAACACAACAACAGTCCAACGTACGATTCGGGTTTCTATTTCGTTTCTAGCTACAAGCTCAAATCAGGAAAAATGAAGGAGAGTGGACAAAAGAACAAGGGAAGGGGAAAGGAGAGGCCTGGGGATGGGCTTCCTTTAGGTATAGTTCATGGAGTGTGGCGCGTCCAATTTGACAGCTTTCATTCCCGGTTCCCCTTCCTGCCCTCGCGCCTATGTAGAGTTCAACTGGCCCCATATAGTCTACAATTTCTCGCCGCGACCGATGACAGTCACCTGTGGGTCATAAATCAATATATATCGTCTTTGATTCATAATAATACCATCAAAGGCATAAAGAGGGACAATAACGGTTTGAAATGGGGAAGAAAAGGAAACAGGCTAGTCTAACCTTGAATCCGATCCGTCGTAATTGTTCAGCATCAAGCAAGATGCGGCCGTCAAAGACGAATGCAGGTTTCTTCATGCTGCCATAGACTTTGTCCCAGTCGATGTCCCGGAACTCTCGCCACTCCGTCGCGATAACGACTGCTTCCGTGTCCTTGCACGCATCAAGCGCAGAATTGGATATTCTCACGCGCTCCTTTACTGTGTGAATCGCAAGATGTAAACAAGGGAGCATGACGTGGCGAATACAAATGCCAAAGGTCTAGGTGCTTACGGGTAGCAAGCGGGACTGTGGGACACACCTCAGAAAGGTCACTCCAAATTTGCTCGTGTCCCACTTGTGGATCGTAAATGTTCACCTTCGCACTCTCCGCCAAAAAGTCCCGAATGAGCGATATGGATGCCGACTCGCGCGTGTCTCCCGTATCAGCTTTGAATGCAAAGCCAAGAACGGCAATATGCTATGGGCGGGCATTAGGTACAGCACGTAACGATGAGTGTGAGAGAGAAGTCTCTGATTCCGCAACTTACTTTACCAGTAATCGTGTTGAATAGTGTATCTACGACTTTTTTCGAAAACCTGGTCTTCTGATACTCGTTCATGAGCACAACCTGTTTCCAGTAGTTGGCAACCTCTGGGAGGTGCAAACTTTCACTAAGGTACACCAGGTTCAGGATATCCTTTTGGAAGCACGAGCCCCCGAAACCGACAGATGCACGCAAGAATTTTGGGCCGATACGAGCGTCCTTGCCAACAGCATGCGCCACTTCATCAATGTTAGCACCAGTAGCCTCGCAAATGGCCGAGAGTGCATTGATGGAAGAAATGCGTTGAGCTAGCATTGCATTCGCTGCTAGCTTGGAAAGTTCAGACGACCATAAACCGACAGTGAGGATGCGCTCTTTCCTAAAACGACCATTATCAACTATGCGCTGGTCACAATAGAAAAGTTCTACTGACGGGACCCAATTTGCATAAACCTCTGTCAGTGCGTCACACGCAGCCTTGCCCTCCGTCGTTTCGAGGGACCCGATAAGAACTCGGTCTGGTTGAAAGAGGTCGCTGATGGCGGTTCCTTCGGCAAGGAATTCAGGGTTTGATAAGATATCAAATCGGCAGCTCGGGTGAGAGTTAGCCTCAAGGATGGTGCGCATCGACTCGGCAGTACGGCATGGTACGGTTGACTTTTCGACCACAATTTTACTTGAATTGGCGACTGCGGCGATGCGACGAGTGGCAAGTTCGACATAACTGAAAAAGGTAACATGCAAGCAAACAGAACAGCCGTTGAGCGCACAAGAAGGATTTCTCCAAGAAAAAAGATACAGACTTGAGGTCCGCAGCAAATCCAGCTCCGACCCCAGACTTCTTGGTGGGTGTGTTGACGCTGACAAATATAAGGTCGGCTTCTCGGATACCGTTGTCGACGTCCGAAGAGAAAAAGAGGTTGCGACCGCGCGCCTGACGGACGACGTCTTCGAGACCAGGCTCGTAAATTGGCAGTGCGTAATCGGGGCTATTCCAGGCGTCTATGCGCGCCTGGTTCAAGTCTACGATGGTGACCTGAATGTGGGGACACTTGAGGGCTATAACTGCGCATGTGGGACCACCTGAGGAGATACGGGAAATGAGACATCTCATATAGCAACCTCTGCGGACAACCGATACAGACCGACGTAACCAGCACCAACTGGGAACAGGCAGTGAGCGACACCGCCGACCTAGCAGCAGCTATCCAAACTAATGCAAACGTACTGCAGCAAATCTTGTTGACGGCGGGCATTGTTGTTCTAAGGAAAGACGACACTGAAGGAGAGCAAGTTCGACTTTTGAGTAACAGTTGTAGAAAGTTGAAATGGTTGGAAAGTACAGGCTTAAACGTGGCGCATGAAATCACCCGAAGTATCACCGCATCAAGTTGGTCTCGGCACAGAACCATTTCCAAATTTACATGAACCTTGCTCCAACTCGTACAACTTGTTACATATCATCCTCAATGGACCGCATATCACTCTGGCGAGCCTGGATAGCTGTGTCGGATCGGTTGTCCCTGACATGGACACCTGACAGATGCTTCGAGGGGGACAACGACCAGGAAGAATTTCAAGCGTTATGTGTGACATTTTCGATCTAGCAACGACGTGTCCTCGTGCACCGTAGCCAGCTCTATTACCTACCCATTCAATCAGCGTGTTGACAAATAGACACGTTCTGCTGCATCGAATCCATTCCTCGTTCGGCCCAGCAGGGCATGTATGATCAATATATGATCTCTATTCAACTGGTCCCTTCCAACCAAACTCGTCTTGCATTTGGGTGTGTTGTCATGTCTCCCAGTACACCCGTCGCAGCTCTGCAGAACATATCGGATGCTAGCTGCATCATCCAGACAGACTTGCCGCAATCTTAATTTCGCAGTCCCTGCCATAACACAGGTCATTTCCGCTAGGCGGAGCAGACGTAGCCTGGGAAGGCCAAGAGTGTACCCACACACACACCTTCCTGACCCATGATGATGCCGACCCAACCATGGCCTGGCACTAGGTTGTTCACCCTGAAAGTTACTGGAATCGTTTCATTCAACAACTTATTCTCCACTTGAGTACATATCATGTGTGAGGTATTTCCTGTTGACACTACGGAGTTGAGAACCCATTTGCATCGACACGCAAAAGTGATTGCGATCCCAGTCACGACTCAGGATAACGTGCGCCGGAAATTAGTCGGAGCGGAGTCTGCCCCAGTCCCGCTTGCGAGACTTGGACATTTTAGATTCGGCATAGCGCGGCAACTCGTACGATCATGTGACTGTGGTAATACTTCTGGGGTTCTGCAAAGTAGATTTCAGTCCCAAGTACATGTTAGCTCAGTGTAATAGCCTGCGTGTATGTGCCGCCGCGTCCACGTACATAACTTGTAGAGGATATGACACGCTTTCTAGCTTTCATACTTCTTGTCATGCATATTTACAAACCTCACAAGGTAAATAATTTCATGCACAGACGATATAACACCCATAATTTCTAGAAACCCATAGTTTCGCTGCTGCGATAACGGAAAAAAGGAGCTGGCGAGGTTTGGTCAATGATTTCCAAATGACGTCTGCGACAACATCCGGATGAGTCTGCAAGATCTGATGGTTCACATGCCATATCGTGAGGGAGTACAATTCAAAGTTCCGATATTTACCATGTGCCCCGTCCCGGGTACTCTTGTCACACTCACAAAGTTTGATATCCCCCTCGAGGCTACATGGAGCACGTCCTCCTTCCACTCGCGTGGTCTATGCAATCATGTTCAATGGATGTCAATGATCATACACCATGATACAACCACTAACTCGTCAGGTGACACACAAAAAATCTGTAATGGCGCCATAAGTGATGTGTGTCGGAATTTCCTTCAAGACATGACTCAAATACCTGTACCCAGTGCAGGGTGTGACGCGATCCTTGAAAGAAGCCCGGGATCAAGTATTGTCAATACCCTTCATCGTTACAATCCTTGCTTCGACCCAAGATCAATCCACTCATGGGCCACGGCCTCCTGCCTTCTTGTACCCTTGAGCACCACACCATCTTTCAGTTCAGGGTGCTCTATAGTAGGTAACGGTCGAAGACCATGCTCCTGTTCACAATGAAGCCTGTCATGAAAAGGTGGAGGATAGTTAAGGGAAACTGACAACAAATATCCCTAAGACACGTTCATCCCATTTGCGCACTGTCGGTTGCACTCTTAGCTCATGAAACGCTTCCTCCAAGGTGGGCCAATTATCTTTCGGATCACGTACCATTGTAGGAAAGTGCAAATCCCGAGGATGGCCGTTCGCTCCTAATAATGGTGGTCCCACCAGATGGAGGGATGAAATTTGGATCAGTGGAGAGAATATGGTGGCTAACATGCCTGAGACGACATTAGGCAAGCCGCTAATAGTGGAGAAAATTAATGAGGCTGACTACTCGACTCACGCTACGACAGGACCCATCGAGCGGCCAACCAAGACCGATGTGCGCTTCGAGAAATCAACATCCACGCCAGTGCATAGCCTTGCTAAGAATGCGTGGACAGCTCGGGCATGACCTTCCTATAGAACTAGATACATTTCGAAGGGAATGAAACTAAACGGCATAATCTCGAAATGGAGAAGCCTACATATCTCGTGTCCCCAACGAAGGACGTCTTCGTTAAATATATCAGAATCGCATTGATTTGGCATGTCGAGTGACCACATGCACGGAACCGGACAGCGCTCTGTGTAGCTACGCATTGACGCTCAAAAAGCCGCTGGATGGCCGGCTCCCTGTGCACCTTGTGCACCCCGTTTCCGTGCATGAATACGAGGATGAGGATGTTCTCCCGAGCATTGGGAAGAGTGTGGTTGGGCCATTCCTCGGTCCAGTATCGTTTTGCGGCGATCTGAAACGAGAAAAGCGGGCGGGGATCAAACACGCAGTGTTTGGAGCGCACGGAGACGGGTCATGTGGTCATAATGCAGAGAAGTGCAGGCAAAGATGTTATCGCAACTGTGGCGTTTAGTCTTATTTAGCTGCAAGATTAATTACTACATACTCAGGGATGACCGAGACGAGTCCCTTGTAGGACTAGCTCGCGCTTTTGGCTGCAGCTGGGCACGGCGTTTTCCTGAAATTTTCAATGACACGGGATTTCAAGGCAGAAACGGAACCATTCCAATGATGGTCACCAGACTCAGTGACAGACGAGAGGAATCCTAAGCAGGACTAGCAGAGACCTTGGTCAGATTAGCCTATCAGACTACCGAGCCGCTGTGCCATTCAGAATTACGACAGACAATTTGTGGCGCATGAGTTTTCAGCCAAGCTTGCTTATTGCATTTGACCCAGTAAGCAATGACCATACTCCAGATGAGCAAAAGCCTTACATGATGCTGACACACGTTTTGTGTTATTCCAGATGGATGACGGACAGCCAAAAATATAGGACCTTCTGCACGGCATGATGACAAGTGCCAATTGGCGACTCAGCCTACCTGGGATTTCCTGTCCCGATTCTGCCAGGAGCTGGTATAAGTGGCCCCGATGGTCTGTTATCTGGGAGTCCTTTTCGTTGCTCTACGCGATGACCACCAAATCTGTCACTGTGTGCTCAACATAATATGTGTTTGACCCGCGCCCGCGTTTCCCGTTTCTGATCGCCGCAAAGTGGTACTGGGTTGGCAAGCTCACCCCGGACGTGAACAACTATGACACCTTTGCCAACACCCAGCATGACATTCGCGCCATCGTATTTATTCACGGAAGCACCGACCACAACAAGTACTAGGAGCCGATCATCCAGCAATTGTTTGAACACCAACAGGCAAGCACAGGGTTGGTGTCTGTCCGGTTTCGTGACATGTGGGTGCTCGATCTGGCAAATCACGGGGATTCCGCCGTGCTCAATGAAGATGACCTCCGTTGGGGATACCCCATCTGTGAGTTGCATGTCCGCTTCAAGCAGTGAACGTTTACGTTTACTTCATCTGTCTTTTTGGTTGCACACCGCAGTTGCATGGGAGACACATGCTCAAGGTGTCCACGCATTGTTAGCCGGGCTAGGTACCGGTATAGATGTCAATTTCTCACAGCGTCAATTGACACTTGTCAGACATTCTATGGGTGGTCCTATATCGTGAGTCACACTTCATCGACCTTGTTGCCTCGCAGACTCACGTCAGAACGTCCCAAGGATGTTATCGTCACATACTATCCACTGATCAAAATTTCGCCGTTTCATTTCTTGGAGCCGTTCTTGCTAGGCGAGAAAGGCATGGCTGTGAGTCCCCGCCTCATTGAACTGCTCGATAAGTGGCCGGACGTCTGGCCCAGCACGGAGGAAGCTTTACAGGCGTTGAGATCCGACAGCATGTGCCGCAAATGGGACGAACGCATCTTGAAAATATTTGTTGTAAGCTTTTTATTTTCGCTGTTCTGCCCTGATAGGATAATGAGTGTCATCGCGGACAGACACATGGTCTTCGACCGTTGCCAACCGCAGAACACCCCGACCTCCATGAAGGTGTGACACTCAAATGCACGAAAAGTTAGCAAACTGTAAGTGACCGGCGTTTTTCTTTTTTCTTTTGCTATTATCACCGGTCCAAATCAGTGGTTGACGAGTGGTTGTAGGCCACATTAAGAGACTGCAGATCGTTTGGCGTTGCATACAGATACTTGTCCCATGTACTGAAAGAAATCCCAACACACGTATATGGCGAGACCTTGGACGCTCTGTGAGTGTAATCGTGACGTCGAGTGTGTGCCAATGACAGCAAACTGATTTTGATTGATGACGACATGTTTACCGTACGAGTGGCAGGAGGAAGCGCTTCGTGTTTCTTCTGGAGGAATATTGAACTTCGCAGGCGTAAGGAGAGTACCTGGCGCTGGACACATGGTTAGTGATCATATGCTCGAGAACGCTGCTTTCGTTGACAGGATGGGGTGGGGTTGCGATCAGATGGTGCAAACACACCCTGATCTGGTCGCAGATATTATATATGAACAATTATATCAACCTCATGCTAGTTCTCAAGTTCGTGACGCTGTGATGGCTAGGCTATAAGGAGTCTATGGTAGCTGTTATTTTGTATTCAGGTGTGCCCACTTGGCTTCCTTCCGGCAACCGATGTACTCGATCACAATCAGGACTTGCCGAACGATGACGTAGACAAACGGGTGAACTAGAAAGCTTGTGCGTATCGATTTTTTTGTGAATTACTGACAACCCAGCTTGTGATACACAGATCTCTTTTGAGCCACCTTGGTTGTTTCGGTCATGAGCAAGCTTACAAACCGGGGGAGATTTGATCTTTCTTTTGCCTCAAGCAATACATCGGTAACGTTGCTCTATCGGACCACTTTGTGTTCAGGATTGTGAGTTGGGGTAAAGTCAAAGCACGGTGAGATACATTATCTGGGTGAATGAAAGTTACTACACAGCGCAGGGGTTGGGATCCATTCATTCGTCCAACACTCCCATTGCCACGTTCAACGTGGCCTTATTTCACAGGCTGCACCATCAAACGCCACGAATTTGATGGCTCTCGGGCTTGTTTGGACTGTCTTCATATCCAATGATCGCTGACCATGACAGGGACAAACAAGTATAGGTTGGTATTGTCACTGACACCACGGTGTTCGGCTCGACACGGACGATCACAAGAAAAACGGAAGTGCCCATGTGCCAATTATTAATCAACCATGCAGTTTATTTGGACGAGTACTTGCACACTTGTCCAACATGGTCTTTCTTTACAATTCTTCGCGGCACGCTGCCATGTTGGTTCACTGGTACCGTACACGCAAGATTCTATGGGGGTTTGGAGATCTTGTGCTCTGTACGTGGACTTAAATTTGAAGAACGAAGAGACTCTACTCTTCCCCTTTTGATCGTACTTCCATATGCCAACGAGAGCATTGAAATGGCAATGAATGGGCTCCTTTCAGATGGAGATGGGTAGGACGTCGGAGATTAGGGATATAAAGTCACCATGTGTGTGGAACATAACCAAGTTATGCTGAATTATGAAACTTATAACTGCGTAGCAGTGGTCGACGTGCTGGGCAGAGTCGGGGTTCGGATGCCTGTCATACCAACAAGTGGTAATTCGATCAAGAATGGTAACAATATGAAGGGGAGACAGCATCCTAACGTACATTCTTATTTAAGTCAACCGTTCTCAAGATGCTGAGACATCCCACCCGTCAGACACTCATCTTCCAACCCAAGTGTCCGCATGCGTGTAACTCTGCATAATTCATAATACTCCGAGGGTAATACAAACTGACAAATTACATAGTCCATCGCATAGTATTCTACATGGAATGCATAGAATCACTTCGGTCAGTGTATGCCGTCTTGTGTACCCGAGCGAATACACAGCAACCACGTAGGCAACGCGATCGAAAGCATAGCAACGCCTGATCCCTGCTGGTGCTGATCGAGATCCACTATGAGTCTAACAATCAATGTGAAAGGGAACCAGTGCGCACCGTCACACGAACCGTCCCAGCAGATGGGTCGGATGGATCCTGAGTTTGTTGCTCCTAACGGGATGTGAGTTGTTGAGCCAACGACTACGGTAACCACTACGAAAACACACCTGAGGGTTTAATCGACTTGGATTTGTGGTACCTTGTCCCCCATGGGAGACATCTTTTGTGTGCTTGGAAGCAGAGGTCTTGACAGCCGATTTATGCTGCACCATAATCAGTCCTTGCATATGAACACAAATTCGACACACAAACACACTTTTTTTGGCCCAAACTCTGTTGCGACTGCTCGCTAGAATGGTATATTAGATACACCACTGCCCATCCTATAAAGAAGGCTTACTCACTCGGCGACGCTTGCCCGCAGCCATCCACGAACGTCCCTGATTTGTACCGTCCCCTCCCGATCGTGAGTTAGGAGACGACGGATGATCAAGAGACTCGCCCGGCTGTCTGAAAGGTCGACCAGACCTATGTGAGCTGGGATCCTTCTTACTCTTTCGCTGGAACCACATTTTGAATATTGAATGGCCCCAGCGTGAGACAGCGGGTTCCACATTTGTCTCTGGGTGCACCTCTGAGGTAGACACTGGCAGCACATCTGATGATCGTGATTTTGCACCCGATGAGCCCACCTGCGGCATTGCATCCTCTTCAGGATGATCAGACGATGCAGAGGATGGTGGCTCCACCAGCATCAGCATCAAGGGAAGTAAAGGATAGTGTATCCACCAACCTCATCATAGTCGAACTCTGCACCTCGTGAACTCGATGGGATTTCAACCTATGTCATCCTGAGAACATGCTTGAAAGGGGAAAAAAGAACGAATACCTCGAGGAGATTATCAGCGTCTTTACTGCGATCCTTAGACCCGGTTCGATCGGATTGCCGACGTTCTCTCTGGCACACATAATACAAGGATTGGGTTAGTGCGATACTTGTGACAGAATGACAAGATAGTACCGAGATGGTGTCAGATGATTCATTAATATTGTCGCCCGAGGCCGAATGTTGCTCTTCTTGATGTCCTCCTTCACGAGTGGACGACTGATGTAATTTGTCAGTCTGGGAGACTCTGTGGAAGTTATCCAATATTCTAATATAAACACTCACATAGAATGGACCGTACGTGTCTGGAAGAATGGTGCCGAGATGACGAACAGTGACTTTCCCATCCTCTTGACCAGTTGCAAGGTAGCTGTTGTCAGTGGAGACAACAATCGAGTATATCCTTTCAACACCTTCAATGCCGGGACCAATCAAAGTTAGCGTTGAGGTGTCAAAAAATGTGATTGAACCTGATGCAAAGGTAGTGATGAATTTGCCATTAGGAGCTAGTGCTATAGAGTAGTTGAGGGTGTCAAGCTCTGGCGACTCGGCGATCTGAGATGCATTCTGAGAGATATCGAAACACCTGATTTTGTAGTCGTTAGACAAGACAAAAATTTTTGAGCCATCAAGTGACCACGCGAGAGAAGCGCTTGCGAGGTCTTGATGTGCTGCAGTATCCAGTTTGATCAACTCGTTGCCGTCATGACTGTCCCAGACACGAACTGAGCCTCCGTAGCAGGCAGTGGCGAGGTGCTTGCCGTCCGGGGAGAATTGAACTGCAGTTACATGGTTGTCGAGCTGAAGTGGCCCGATGAGTCTTTGCCCTGTGGTGACGCTCCAAATGCTCGCGGTGTTAAGATCCTCAGTCCCGGTGGCAAACAAAGTCGAGTCTGGAGAGAAATCGACTGCCCACACTGCGTTCGTATCCTCCACGGCCACGACAATTGCGTGCAGCTGTCTGTCCCACATACTCGCCCCCTCCCGAGTCCCGCATACTATCCATTTGTGATCCCTTGAGACGCAAATGGCATATACCGTCTTTCCTGTAAGTTGCTTCTTGACCACTTTGCCGTCCGCAAGTTGCCATTGACGAATTCCATCCTCACATCCTCCAAAAAGATGTGTTCCGTCCGCGGGGTCGAACGCGACTGTGCGTACATGTTGAGAACCAGTGTCTAGTATTATTGTTTGGTCTTGCTGAATGGTCAGGATTAAGCTAGACACTTTAGAGCTGACACACACCAATATTCATCAATGACATTCTTACCAATAGCACCTAGTCACCGACGTTAAAAAGTCTAGGGGCAAGCCGCTCGTGCTGGCTAAGTTGCTTTGTAATGTTTTGTAATTCTCAGTATGGGTACCTTGTGTCTAAATTGGCGCTTATTCTTGTCTGTATCTCAGGTTCATTTCGACGGCCTCGCCAGCAGTCGATGTTGCCAAACCTTCTTCTGTTGCTAAAAGTAGTCTCATCCCGGCACCTGTGGTTGTTCGTCATACGATTCACACCTCGGCCATCACAAAAAGTAGTGCAATATTATATCCAACTCTGATCATCTCACAACATGTAATAAACAACACACACAAGCACATCAGCAGCCTGTTCCTTCGATTCCAATCAATGTATGTGGGTATTCCTAAATGACTATGGATGAACAAGGGTGAATGCAAGATGTGGTCATTCAAATCGCTTAATTCGCGCGTCCGTTCACAGTCATGTTTCACTATTTCGTCATGTTGTAGTGGCCTTGCTCTGAATCTACCCTTCCGCAGTAACCTTGCCGAAAATAAATCGAAACTCCAAGGATTGTTACCCTTACACCCATGACCCCGATGGCCTTGGACAGGGACGTCTGAATGGTGTGTCAATATTTGACATCGAAGGAAGATCTTTCTTTATGCATACAATTTGGAAGTGAACGTTACCTCATTGGTCAACGTGTCAGATACTCGATTGGATGCTCGTCGCATCAAATGGTGGTAATCAAGAACAGCATGAAAGCAAGAGTGAATGTGGAGGCCTCCTATCGCTACATATTCGTCAAGGTCGACATTCAGTACTGTGTCGAAGCTGATTCTCACAGTTCAAACCTCTAGGTGAGTATAACTGTTCACAGCTCATAGTATTGCGAGGATGATGTAAACTCACAGTATTAATGCGTCGTTCATGCTCTGTGATATTCTTATGATCCCGCTCCTGCTATAGTAATTACATGTATCGTGTAGGATCACCTCGATCAATGTATGCAGTCTTGTGCACCTGAGCGAAATCGAGCGAATACACGACAGCCATACAGGGAACATGATCGAAAGCGTAGCGATGCCTGGTCCTTGTTGATGCTGGTCTATATTCAACTCTAACAATAGACATAGTAGGAGCTCATTAATATTGCGCACCATTATACGAACCGTCCGGACTGTCGTGACCAGAGTCAAATGAACACGCCAGGATGCCCGCATGTTCCGTGCATAGTATGATGTGAGATGGTCAAAGGCGGCTTATACACTTGCCCAGTCGCTGTAGCGGTAAAGACATAATGAACACTTCGCAAGTGACAGCATAGGGCTACCCACAGCGATAGCCTACAGGAGAAAGTCTCCCCAATGACGAAATATCAACTGTTCGCTGGTGGCGTCGTGGTGATCAAAACTGGTATCTGAGCAACAAATCAACAATAAGCACCAAGGACAACAAACATGTTTACATATCAGCCTGACGCAGCCTCGCTTCTTGATCCTAAACATTTGGAGTATTACCACAGGGGAGAGACTTGTTGGACCACTCCAGCTCGATGACGATGTCACTACAATCCAATTCTCCCCAGATGGCAAACACTTCGCCACTGCCTGCTACGAAGGCTCAATTCGTGTCTGGGACAGTCGTGATGGCAGCGAGTTGATCAAATTCAACATCGCCGCACCCTCAACCTCGCAAGCTCTCCCCTTGCATGGTCATCCGATGGCTCAAAATTTTTTGCCTTGTCCAAGGACACCAAAATCAAATGTTTCAGTGTCTCTGACGCGTCTCAGATTACCGAGTCACTAGAGCTTGGCAGTCACGACTCCAACTACTCTATTGCTCTAGCACCTAATGGAAAATTCATCATTACCTTTACATTGGATTCAATCCAGTTTCTCGACACTTCAACACTATCTCTAATTGACCCAGTCATCAAGGGTAGTGAGGCAATAGTGTCGATCGCTGTCTCCCCAGACAGTAGCCATCTTGCAACCGGTCGAGGTGATGGCAAGGTCACCATTCGTCATCTTGGCACCATTCTCCCAAGTGTATATGGCCTGTCCCAGGTAAGCCTTTATGTTGGTATAAGCTCCGTAATGTATCCTGCACAGATAATCTATTTCAGGCGTCTACTCACGAGGAAGAACATCAAGATGAGCAGCCTTTGACTTCGAGAAGTCATGACAACAAACCGTCTACCTCTACCTCTACCTCGGTAGCACCTCGATATTCTGTTACTAAAAATATTGTGCTAACTCCGTCATTCTGTATGTACACCAGGGTGAATGTCGGAGATCCGGCCGAGACGACAGTAATGACCTCCTCGAGGTATCTATTCATTCATTTACTGCCCGAGGCATGTTCTCATAGTGGCGTAGGTTGAAGTGCTATCAGTTACAGCGGATACGCAGTTCGACTTCGATAAAGTTAGTGGTCACTCTTGTTCTTTTTTCTCTCTGTGCTGATGCTGGTGGAGCCGCCATCACTTGGATCGTCTGCTCGTTCCCACTCGTATGAGACACGGCCCGTCGGCCTGCCGGATGCCAGACCGCAATCGTCAGATGCGCTACCAGTACCCTCCACTTCTGAAGCACACGCAAAGAAAAACACAGACATTGTTATGCCGCCCCAGGGTCGCTCGATATTCAAAACATGGTTTCAGAGAAAGAGAAAAATCCAAGCTCATGTTAACCTGGTCGACCTTTCGAACAGTCGAGTCAGCCTCCCGATCGCTCGCCATCGAAAGCGAATGGCACGAACCAGTGACGTTCGTAGATAGCAGCGGGTAAACGTCGCCGAGTGAGTAAGCTTCCTTCATGGAACATGGGTATGGGTGTAACATTATTCTAGCGAGCGGTCGCGACAGAGTTTGGACTTCAAAAGGTGTGTTGGTATGTCGGGTTCATATGCAGAGACCAATCACGGTTACAGGATAAATCGGCTGTCAAGCCTTCTGTTTCGAAGCATCCAAAGGCAGGTGCGTCGCACGGCGGGCAAAATACTGTAAATCCAAATAAAACGGGCGCTCAGGTGTGTTTTGTGGTGGTTAGACGTTGTCGCGATGACTCGGGTCCTATTAGGAGAGACAAGCTCAGAATGTGTTCGAGCCCCCGTCTGGGACGGTCCATATAATGGTACGCATTGATTCCGTGTCACGTTGATTGTTTGACTTAAAGCGAACCAGCATCAGCAAGGATCGGACAGAGCTACGCTTGCGATCACATTACCGACGTGGTTGTTGTGTATTCGCTCGGGCACAGAAGCAGAAAGTGGGATGCATTGACGCAGGGTTTGATCCAATACATATCTACTCTGCAGAGTCACGAGGATGTAGCCATGCAATACTGTCTGTTAGAATTTAGTATCACCCTCGCAGAATCATGTGTTGTGAAACGTTGTATGTATGCATGCAATCACAGAATACTAGTCTATAGACAAGGTGTGGGTGTAAGAACTCAGGCGTGTTGACTTTGATGAAGGTGTAATACTATCTCGTTCCCTCTGACAAGCTCCAGATCATCTACGTTTAATGGACAGCCGACGACTTAAAGCCTGATCCATCGACTTTTGTGATGCCGAGCGACCTGGTCACTTCTTTCATCGTCGATTCCAGCAAGGCCTCGTCTTCAGCTCCCCTATTGATGCATCTTCAGACAAAAGTTCATGCGTATGATGTCATTAGCGCAGTCGCGCGCAGCGTCTGTCATACGGTGGTAGTAGCAGTCGCACGCCGCAGAGAATGTCAAAATTCTGCCCTTTTCATATGATGTGATCGTGGGCTGAATATATGAGATGTGCTTAGTAGGATCGAAATGCTTAGGACACGTAACTGCAAACCCAGTGGATGCAAGTGCTAAAAATTGGCCGTCCTACAGGGCTCGTGAGTTGTGACATCGTCCGTGCATCCAGTGGGGTTCTCTGCTCCTCTGCACCACTTTACACTTCTTTCGTTGGTTACGCTACTTTCCACGAGCAATGCCTAAACGTTCCGAAGCTGTGTTAGGTCTTGAACTACTACTTGGTCCGGACTCCATCGCACACATGCTGACCAGAGATGTTCCAGGATCACATATTCAGGGAGGTCCTTTTCTTTGCGCTTCCAGGTCTGTTCAAATGCATTGGTGTAAGTATTGAGAAACTCAATCTGCTACAGTACAAATACACAAGTTGGGGCTGCATACATGAGCTTCAGGTTGGGTAACTGCATACACTGAAAATATCGTCGTACATATCATAAAGTTCATTCACTAGGCACCGATATGTGTGTAGAGGATCCGCTGATCAAGAGGTACGTCGCTTGAACGAAGGCTCCTCATCGTTTTGTGCAACGCCAGAGCCGCACGAGTATGGTCTAGAAAACCAGATTCGCTCACCATATTGTGGTAAAATATTGAGGTGATCTCGTTAGTGTGTGCGTCATCCACAGCCCACATTGTCCCAATCACGGAACGAAATCCGGCGAACTGCATAGCTGCGGCAAGATGGATGACCTCGTCCGGGCTTTCCTTGTCTCCAACAGTCGTATGACAGGCAGATAAGTATGCGAACCTGGCATGTTGTAAATCGTAACGCATGATGTTTTCGACGTTGAGTAGTCCATCACTCAGCGCAAACCCAGACTCGAATGGATGCGTCTGATCGGGGATACCATGGCAAGCGAGGTGGACCAAGTTACTCCGGTACAATTCTTCGCCGACTCTGCTGATGCATGCATCCTGGGCTTGAACGCAAGTAGCCATCATAATAGGCCTGACGTGCTGTAATATACTGGATAGCTCAGCTTCGACTGATGGGAGTTGGCTCTGTCCTGGAGCCTGCGCCTGCCCTATAACCAGAAAACGATGTCGTTCCATGAATGGTGCCGATGACCGTTCCTGTCGCGCACGAATGAGAGCTGTCAAGGTCGGTGTATAAGAGGAAATATAGAGATCAGAGAACATCGGTTGACCCTCCCTGTATGAGCCGGCGGCATGCAATGGAAGAAGAGAGAATTCAGCCGTCGGGCACCACCAGATGCGAGATTGATGGGGACACAAAGGTTGGAGAATGTTCGCAATTGGGAAAACCACGAAATCCCAGAGTTCTCGTAGAAGTACCATAACGTCCCTTGTCACATCCATAAATTTAGCACGCGATGTGAGTGGACGAAGTTCCAAGGATAGCTCAGATACGCGAACTTTTGTGATGGGGAGAACAAGATGAACGGGGTCTTGATCAGATAGAAGAATCAGTGCGTCACAGCTGTATTGACTGGCGTTTACAATGATGACTGGTCCACTGGCCACTGTGGCCCGAAGATCTGAAAAGCATAGGGGAAGGAGGAAATGGGCAAGGCCAGGCAACTTGCGAATATCATGGATGATATCCTGCAATTTAATGTTGAGATGACACGCCCGATGATGCTGAGACTCTGCACCCGAGGTAGACTGATGCAAGTTGCGAAGGGAGTAGGCTACCTCAGCGAACTGATCTGCCAATTTCTTGCCTGTGTCACCTGAAGTTACGACATCACCAAGAGGAGAACGAAGCCGGATCAACTGGCTCCAGAAGACGCCACGGCCTTGTTCAAGGAGCTCAACCGCATCACCAGGCTTGCCATGGCGAAGACAAGCAGAAAACGCATCAATTGCTAGAGTTGCTACGAGTTGCTTGAGTAATGGAAGATTCTGGGGCAGAGATGGTAGAGCGGCGAGATGGTGAACACTAAGGCGTAAAAATGTTTGGTAAGCCAAAACAGTGGTGCTATGATTGCACTCTTCAGCTGTCTGGATCCACTCTTTGGCACATCGGAGATCAGCAGAGGACACTGTCTGCGAAGTGCCAGAAAGTTGGGAATACAGTTTGAATATTTCATCGAGGTCACTGATGTCGTGTACAGCAGAATGTTTGAATCGAACGTAGAGGTGACGAGCAAGGCTGGCCAAGGACCAAGCTCGACGAGGATGCCCCCGCGGAAGAAGTTTCAATGCACTGCGACGAAGCAAAAGTGCCTCCTCGAGATCCGACAGCCTCCCAAGCTGCTTGAAGCGGGTGCCAAGGTAGCTCGCAAGGCGGCCCAGTGAATTGGCCCGAAGAGGATGGCCCTCTGGGCAGAGTTCCAAGGCACTACGTTCGAGGGAAAGTGCATCCTCGAGGTCGGACAGCCTTCCGAGCTGGTGGAAACGGCTATAGAGAGAGGTCGCAATACTTCCCAGTGAGATGGCTCGATTGGGGTGTCCCTGTGGGAGAAGTTCCAGTGCATTGCGTTGTAGTGAAAGCGCCTCCTCAAGGTCAGACAACCTCCCAAGCTGTCTGAAACGGGTACCAAGGTAGCTCGCAATGCGACCCAACGAACTAGGTCGAAGAGGGTGGCCTTCTGGGCGAAGTGCCAATGCACTGCGTTCGAGGGAGAGTGCTTCCTCAAGGTCAGACAGCCTTCCGAGCTGGTTGAAACGGCTATAAAGAGTGTTTGCAATACTTCCCAATGAAATAGCTTGATTGGGATGCCCATGTGGGAGAAGTTCTAATGCGCTGCGTTGGAGTGAAAGCGCCTCCTCGAGGTCGGACAACCTCCCCAGTTGCTTGAAACGCATACTCAGGTAACTAGCGATGCGGCCCAAAGAATTAACCCGATGAGGATGGCCATCCGGGCAGAGTTCTAATGCACTGCGTTCAAGGCAAAGTGATTCCTCAAGATCAGATAGCCTTCCAAGCTGGTTGAAACGGCCATAGAGAGAGTTTGCAATGGTTCCCAATGAAATGGCTCGATTGGGGTGCCCATGCGGAAGAAGCTCCAATGCAATGCGTTGGAGGGAAAGCGCCTCTTCAAGGTCAGACAGCCTTCCAAGTTGCTTGAAGCGGGTGCTGAGGTAGCATGCAATGCGGCCCAGAGAGTTAACTCGAAGAGGATGGCCATCCGGGCAGAGATCTAACGCACTGCGTTCGAGGGCAAGTGCTTCCTCGAGGTCAGATAGCTTTCCCAGCCGGTTGAAACGGCTGTAGAGAGTGTTTGCAATATTGCCCAATGAAATGGCACGATTAGGGTGCCCTTGTGGGAGAAGTTCCAATGCACTGCGTTGAAATGAAAGTGCCTCCTCGAGGTCGGACAACCTCCCAAGCTGTTTGTAATGCATGCTCAGGTAGCTAGCAATGCGGCCCAGAGAATTAACCTGATGAGGATGGCCATCCGGGCAGAGTTCTAATGCACTGCGTTTGAGGGAAAGAGCCTCCTCGAGATCAGGTAGCTTTCCCAGCTGCTGAAAATGGATGTGAAGTGTATTCGCGATGTTACTCAACGAATAGGCTCGATCAGGATGTTCTGATGGGAGAAGCTCCAATGCACTGCATTGGAATGAAAGTGCCTCTTCAAAATCAGTCAACTCCCCAAACTGCTTGAAACGGGTACTGAGGTAGTTCGCAATGCGACCCAAAGAACTAGCCCGATAGGGATGGCCCTCTGGACAGAGCTCTAATGCATCTCATTCGAGGGAAAGTGCCTCCTCGAGGTCAGTAAGCCCTCTGAGCTGATTAAAGCGGCTATGGAGGTAATTTGCAATGTTGCTTAGCGAAATGGCTCGATCAGGGTGTCCCAGTGGGCGCAGTTCTAACACTTTGTGTTGGAGGGAGAGTGCTTCTTCGAGGTCAGACAACCTCCCGAGCTGCATGAAGCGAGTGTGGAGGCAATTCGCAATGTCTCCTAGCGAATGGGCTCGATCAGGATGCCCATGCGGGCGAAGTTCTAGTGCGCTGCGCGCAAAGAAAAGCACCTCATCAAGGTTGGTTACCTCTCCTCCTTGGTTAAATCGGTCACAGAGTAAGAGGGAAAGGTTCTGTAGTAACATAGCCTGGCAGGAATACCCCTGGGTGTCTAGCTGTAATTTGTCGCAATGGAGGGTGATTTTCTTGTCAAGGTTCGACATTGTGCAGAACAGACAACATGGGTCAATCGAATTCTGCACAAAAGCTAGGTCACTTCACATAACCAGTCTTTCAAGTGCAGACATATGGTTACCTCAAGTGGTGTCTTTGTTTTTTTGTAGACAGTGACCACAGAGTGAATGGTTTTTGAGGGACAACTGTACAGGCAAACACCATGAGGCAATAGCGCTTGGTGTTGTCAGAAATGGCTATATTGAACTAGGACTTGTTCGGGTCGCTTGGTTAATGCAGCACTTCTTGCATTTGTACAAGATAATGAGTCACAGTGACATTCACGCTGTCATGGTATTTTTATACCATAAACAATATTTTTTTATCAACTTCACTCACTATTTTTGGATGAAGTATTTCTTCTATTGGCCAACAGATAGACTCGGGCCACCTTCCTGATCAGTCACAAAAGTGGATGGCACAAATCAGGGACAGTTGTAGATGGCTGCAGGCAAACGTCACCGAGTGAGTGCACTCCTTTGATTTATCATAGGCACGGGAAAGTCTAAGGATATTCTTCCAACGAGCTGTCGCAGCAGATCGTCGCCTATCAAAGGTGTGCTTTATGTTGCGTTTGTATGCAGGAGCTGATCACGTGATCCACGTCCCAGCCTAAATCGACGGACAAGCCGCTATTTCCAAGCATCCAAAAGGACGATGTCCCCCATAACAACCAAGGTTCTGCAGATCAAGATCGGGCAGTCACCCAGGTGTTCTTTTGCGGTGGATAATGTGAACATCATCACAACAACTCACATTCTGTTAGGGACAGCAAACTCAAAATGCATCCGAGCCATCAGTTAGGATGGTTCGTGTGATTGTGTGTATTATTTTTCTTCACGTCGATCGTCATACTGAGAGCGGATTAGCCTCAGCAATAATCAGGCAAGGCTACCCTTGCAATTACGCTGCCAGCGTGGTTGTTGTGCTTTCGCTCGGTTAAACAGGATGGGACACATTGATGTAGGATTCAATGCAGTATGTGTGCATATAACACTAGATAGTGAGAAATTCAATGCACATATCTGATTATAGAGATATCTGTTATCCTTGTTTTTCCGCTAACAAGGTAGTCTACACTCAATGTTAGACTAAGAACATGGCTGGATCATGACAACGAGATATCAGTCAATGCACATTAGAGGTGAATCTACTGTCAGGAGGCTCACAAAAACGAAATGCATCATCTAGATTGCAATCGAGAAGTAGTGCAACGTTGTTTCGATCTAGTCAATTACAGTAACAAAGCGTGAGTGTTAAGAAATTATGCATGTATACGTATGCAGCTAAGAGATCAGGAAACCTTGGCCATCACAAACACTTCTTCCTGGAAAGCCCCTCCTACACCTCCCCCTACTCATGACTACACAGTTTCGCCAGATACAAATCTTTGGACCTCTTGCGCTCCTCGATGAACCCTCCTGCGTTGGACACACTCTATCCCTCTCCATTCCATCAAATGTTTTGGCGACTTCAGGCCACCATGCAGCTGGGAGACTTGGTTCCAACTATCCTTCCTGGCATATCATCTGAAGTAGACAACAGAATCACTCACCCTATAGTATGACCTGCATTACCATCTTCATGTATGAGACCTCTGACCTCTGTAACGTTCAGAAAAGGACCCGATATGCCGTATACAAGGATATAACAATGAGAGAGATGAGAATATTGACTATTTGGTCTGTTAAGGGCGCCCGGGTATAGTGATTGAAAGAACATGCTGAAGTGCACATGTATACTGCGAGAGGCAGTTTGTCACGTATTTGTAAGACATAGCGGACACTCCGAGTCACTACAAGTGCCAACATGATACTGTAGGACCGCCTGGCGGCAGTAGAAGAAAATTTCATGTCGTTTGCTGGGTCATCGCAATCAAAGGTGGGCATCTGAACAAGAATAAGCACCAGAGACACAACTCAGGCAACCACATTGAGTATTTACATACCCACCTTGGCGGCGTTGGCACGGCTTGAACGAACCAAGACACTTTACTCCTTGACCATTCGATGCCGGACACTGTATGCCATTGGTGGGAATGTCATCAATGAATACCAGTGTGTATCCACCCCGACGTGTCTGGACCCTAAATAAGTCTGACCATTTAATTCTGAACATTCAGCATGACCAAACAGTAGTGTTTGATACCAGCTACTCTGGAGGGGCACGCTCAGTCGCGTTCCTTTTCTGGGAGCTGATGACGGAATTCGACAATTGCGACTTCCAGACAGTCAAGAGATCACAGATTGGTGGTATGTGGGGCTACTGGGGGGGCAAGTGCATGGGATGGAGAGCTGTACGAAAACACCATCGTTGTGGAGGGCCCATACAGAGTGTGTGCAGTTGATATCTCTCCCAATTCAACTACGTTTGCCACCGGGACTGACCGTCGCAATGTAACCATTTGGAGCCTCACCACAGAGTGACTTTTTGGCTCACTTTGACTCCACTTCAACTCGGTGATTGGGTGACTGGAGTCCACTTCTCAGCAGATGGCAAGCAGATTGCCACTGTCTGCTACGGAGGCTCGATTCGCATTTTTGACGCCAGTGATAACAACGAGCTGATCAGATTCGGCATCACCGCACCGCCATGCTTTGGAAACACTCCCTTCCACCTGATGGCCAACAAATATTTGTCGCAGACAACGACAAGAAAATTGGGTATTTTAGCTTCTCGAATGCATCTCAGCTTGCCAAGTCACCAGTGCTCGCTGATGGCAACACCCGCTTCCATTATTTCACTGTGGCTGCCAATGGCAAATTCATCAGCGCCTATATATCAAATTCAATCTCGTTCATGGACACGTCGACACTAACCCTGATTAGCCCTGTAATCAAGGAGGGTGCAGGAATACAGATGATCGCTGTCTCCTCAGACAGCAGCTATCTCGCAATTGGTCGAGATGATGGGAAAGTAATCGTTCATCATCTTCGGCACCATTCTTCCAGATGTGTATGGTCCATTCCATGTAAGGGTTGTTGAACTGGCGCTATTCAGCATTTGTAGTATGTGCCCCTATGGCCGCATTAGGTAGATTAGATAAGGTACTACCACATTAAGTATGTTAGATAATCTCATCTCACATATGTCTGTATATAAGAGCTTTCAGCTCTGAATAAAATACAGAGTGTTTCACCCATTTTCAACCCACTAACCCAGAGGTTCCTCATCTGCTATGACGCCCTAGTGGCTGTCTACCTTGGTTTAAAAGACTATGAGCACCAAGAGGCCAGATCTTAGAGTGCCTCTATGTGGCAGCACTGTGATTGGACCCTCTCGGTCTTACCAGACTCGATCTTGGTGAAGGTGCACCCACCAGCTGCTGCCATAAGCATGATTAGACTATCCCCACCCTAATCTGCTGCGAAGAATGGTCTGATCAACGAAGATCTCTGCTATTTTACCCCTATCTCACCTTTGACAAAATGGCTGGCACTTCGCGCGCCTACAGTCACACGGTTACCCGTTCGGAGACAAGTATTAAGTCCTTATTTCACTCGCAATGCTCCCTACCTCCATGGAGGTTGTAGCTCAATCATTTTCTTAAGACACCACCCTCTTATCAAAGAAGCATTCAGATATCCGCAAGGCTGCGATATTATCTTGGGAGCAATGCGCGCGCGGACCCACAGCCACCGGTCGCATTCACAATGATAATCCGTCCGCACGCAAAATCTCGGCGGTCAAACGGAAACCACAATATAGGCCTCGATGCATTGGATCCACTCTAGATAGTTGGCCCAATGCATTGAGGCATATATCTGTTGGATTAGCAAGCGCAGCCCGGACCGCGACTGGATCAATTCATTACCAGTGCGTGCACAGCTCGACGCGCCACAATCACTCGCATATACGCAGACCATATGGACAGTCTACTTAGTTACATTGCATATCTTTCCATTTCGTATTTTCCTGTGCTGATTGACAATATAAATTATTGATGTGATCCTTTATTTCACTTCTATGATACAATAGATACTTGCAGTACATAAGTTGTTTGTATTTGCACTCGAACACCTCAGTGTTGAACCAAGGTGGGCAGCCACTAGGGTGCCAGCAGAAGAGGAACCTCTTAGGCTCTATCAGATGGTGGAGACGTAGTGAACCACTCTATTTGTCTCTGATTGTCTCTGTATAGTAATGTGGAGCTTAGAAGCTCATATACAGAATGTGTGAGATAAGGTTATCTAATCTTGCTAAAGTGGCCAATAGGGGCCTTTGCTACAATGTAATTCTACATAAGTGTAGCTAGTGAATGGCAGCTAAATAGTGCCAGTTCAACACTCAGTCCATTGTATTGCACACGACTAAGTTTGTCCCTGATAGTTGTGCACCCACATCTTGATCTAGTATGAATTCTATCAATATTCTCACCCAGGGAGATGCCTAAGTCAATAACCCACACATGCTCTTTTTTCTCTAAAGAAGGTTTCTGTCCCTTACAATGGATGCAGCCCAGATATAAAAATTCACAATCTGTTGTGACTGCAAAGGAGCTACACTGCCACAACTATCTCTGTGGTCCTGTCAGGCAATCTGGCATCGAACTACAGAGCTAAACCATAATATCGGATATGAAGAGTGCTGGACAGCTAAGAGAGGAGTGTGGGTAGAAGAGGGGGTGGACAGCATAGAGGGGCCCACTATGACAAGATCTCCAAGGGGACTATTGCACCCCTATGATAGACATAGCACTATTGCAGCTAGTCTCTGTCTTCCTCCTAATGCTGGCATTTGTATGACAACATAATTGTATTTGTACCTAGTCTTGGTACTTGGGTAATCACATAGTTATCTGGAGGGAACTACCCTTAAGGCATGATGCCTCTTACCATGTAGGTACTGGAATAAATTAGTAAACTGTTATGTTTCTATCCATATGCTCTTTTTTCCTATGCTTTTCCCTATATTTCCCATTGGTCTCCACTTCCCTGGTGTCGACCCAGGCTTTGCCTTTTACCTTATGCCTAAACTGTGCTTCATCTTCAGATCTTCATTTCCACACACAGCATGGTCACTTGATCAATGCTTTTATTGTTTCCTTTCACACTTCTTTTGATCAACAGCTGTCGTTTCATTCTGACAGCTATAATGCATTTCATCTTAACAGCTGTCATCCTCAACCCTTGACACCTGTCTCTTATTTGTTACTGAGGTAGCATCTGTTCCTGCACCTACCCTACATAATGGTCTGTGTGCAATATGAATACATATATAAAGCTGATACTTTACATATGAATACCTTAGCTTAGTTCTCCCTTGTCTTACCTAGCGTTTGCAACATCAATTTGCTGGCTAGTTCAAAGTCCCCTAAGTCTCATCCTCTGTTGTGAATCTACGATTATAATGACCCCTTTCTTTCCCTGATCACGTGACCTTTCCAACCCTTCACATCATCACACCATTCCCTGTCACATCTTCACATCTTCACCCTCTTCACACCTTCATGATATCACCAATCACCCTAACCCTCAATCACACCTACAGGCTACCATGCCTCCTCCTCACCTCTCATCCCTAATCTGATCAGTTATGACCCTGCAAAATCCTAGATGGATCTCTGCCACGATCTTCCCCCTGATCTTTTACACTTTGTGATTGATCTTCCATTTCATCTTATTGCTACGCCCTTCCATTCTGATCTTCTCAGGGCTAGCCTTACCTTTACTTCGAGGTCAGCCTTACTGCTACCTCATGGACATAACCCTTTACCTTAGCATAGCTTACATTAATTACTGTATACCCTAGACAATGCGCAGCTTGGTCTGTGCACTCTCATGTACCGTATATAAGGGGTTATGAGTTGGCTGGTGTCCCCCCAGCCTAATCTACTTGTTACCTCTTCTACCCTGCCTACCAAGGTGGCCTAGTGAAGTATCCTATGAGTAGAAGACGACTATTCGCCTACCCACCAGCAATGGTGCCTAGGAGTGAGGTTGTCTGGAGATAAAGCCAACCTCCATCCCTTTCCAGTCCAGCCAGCAAGCTCATATACCGTGACAAGTCAAACCCTCAAGACTTGCAGTACACACTACATTCGTTCATCCATTATTTAACCAGTATCAGGACTACGCCTTCGTTACAGCCTAGTCATCCAGTTTATCAATAACAGATAACCATGTGACTCAAGATCAAGACAATGATCAAGATGATGTTATACCTGCGGTACAATTAGGTCCCCACTACCATTGTACCTTATATTATTCCAGATTACCCTATGAGCTGTAGTGCCGTAGAAGAACATGTGGTAGCACAAGAGCACCCTTGTTAAGGGTGGCAACCTGATAGCTCACAAAGGGTGGCAACCTGGATATAGCCATACGTAAAAACCTTTTCCCTAGGTCAAGCCCCGTAAAACGATGCCAGGTTGCCTGACAGGACCACGGAGATAGTTGAGGCAGTGTAGCTCCTTTGCAGTCGCAACAGTTTGAGACTAGGGTGGTATGATTTAGCAAAGGTTGTCTGTTTCTGGGTTTTCGTCATCTAACTCTTCTCCCTCTTTGCCTGCCATCTTGTCCAGGTCTTTGTTGTCATGTCCTGTTAGGTCAGTAATTGGTATTGACGCTGTAGACCTTGCATGATATGGGATGAGTCGGAATGCTGTGTATTGCAACTTGGATATTGTTCCATCCAACTCAGCCAGAACATATGAGCCTCCAGTTGTCCTGCAAAAAACAACCATCAGTTCAATATATTGAGGCTTCATCTTCCGGTTCAGCTTCTTTTCTACCTTTGAATTTCAGACCAGGACTAGGCATCCAGGTGCAAAGTTGTAATCATTGATCTGGTTCTTGTACATGGCTTCGAATTGTCTAGCCAATGCAAACCACGCAGTGAGGACTCATTCTCAGATGAATTCTAAATCCTTGTATCGCTTCTGCAATTGGCACGTGTGCCAACCTATTAGCTTGGACATAGAGAGTGGGTCAGTGTCAGGTAGAGAAACAAGGAAGGTCACTTCTGTGAAATCGAAGGGAAATAAAGGCTCTATACTGTGTGCCATAAAGTAAGGTGATAGGCCAGTCGCTTTTGAGATGGTGACCCATTGTTATGAAACGGGATTTTACCTTGAATCCCATGACTATTCTTTTTCCCTGATCATGTGACTCTTCCATCCCTTCACACATTATGCCTTCACCTTGTCACACGATCACATCTCTTCACCTCTTCACTATTTCACAATATCACTGATCACCCCTAACCCTTGATCATCACCTACAGGCATCCTCACCTTCTTCATTACCACCCTTCCTGATCGATCAGTTATGACCTTGCAGAATCGTTGATTGATCTCTGCCATGATTACTCCCCTGATCTTTCACATCTTGTGATCAATCATCCCATTTCATATTCTAGCATGAGGTATGCTTCTGATCTTCTCAACCTCATGCCTTAACTTGTGTTTGCATCAAGGCCAGCCTTACCACTGCCTCACGGACTATTACAATACAACCCTCTACCCATTAATTACCATATACCCTAGACAACATCACAGCTTGGTCTGTGCTCTATCATGTACCATATATAAGGGGTTGTGAGTTGGCTGGTGTCCCCCCAGCCTAATCCACTTGTTACCTCTCCTACCCTGCCTGCAAAGGTGGCCTAGTGAAGTACCCTACAAGTAGTCAATGACTATTCGCCTACCCATCAGCAATGGTGCCTAGGAGTGAGGTTATCTGGAGATAAAGCCAACCCCCCACTCCCCAGTCCAGCCAGCAAGTCCAACTCGTATCCCATGTCAAGACTTCTCCCAGATCTTGCAGTACACAATCCAGTCATTACATGTTTACTAAAATCTATAATCCAGCGGCCAACATAATGGTCAAGGCTGAGAGCGCTGTAAAACAAATAGACTCCTTAGTGTGTACAAGGAGTGTCAGTAGTAAAGGTGAAGGAACAATAGGCTTGTCCCAAAGGGATTCAAGAAGAGTATAAAAAGAAAGGTAAAGCTCCGGACTTACTTTCCCCTTGAATGAGCAATACTGGATGTCTACTCCTAAGCTCTATAGGCAGTAGGTCCTAGTGCGAAGTGACTGGTTGATAATATGGTGCGAATTGAGCGTCCGGACATATAGAATGATGCTAGAAACTTGAAAACGGCAGTACCAGGCGCAGATCTGACTGATTCGTGGTTTTTTTTTGGTCAAAAGGGAACTGTCTATCGAGTGTACATACACCCGTTTATAGTCTGGGCACACCCGGGACTTATGTAAGCAATGTAATGACCGATGCGTAAGTAATAAAAAGCATCCGGATGCAAATGCAATGAGAATCAGTGAAAAAGACATATAAAAAGCATATAAAGTAACTGGTAAATGAAATGTAGTAGAACCGGACATACATACCGGTGATCCGGACATGTCCGATGGTGGTCCGGACGTATGTAGCATGGTTGTAAGTCAGGGGAAATAAAAGGGGTCACTCACCGAAAGATTTACTAGACAGGGGACTTCTTGGGGACATGGACTATGGTTGCATGGTCAAGTTCCATTGGTCCGGACATATTGCACTGGTCCGGATGTGTTGGACCGGTCCGGATGTATGCTGGACACATGGCTGTGAAGGGGGGCAAGTGGGGATGACCTGGACTGGGTACCCAGATGATAAAATAGGCCTATACCACTATAAGGAACATTGGTTTCTTACAATGGGGTGGAACCTAAGATGTCAGATAGAAGAGGATGCTGGATAGTGGAGAGGGGAATGCAAATAAGGAGAGGGGGCGGACGATGGGGGAAGCCCACTATAACGAGATCTCCTAGCAGACTATTGCACTGCTATAGTAAGCACAGTACTCTTGCAACTGGCTTCTGTCTTCCTCCTAATACTGGCACCTGTGTGACAGCATAATCATATGTGTACCATGTTTGGGTACTTGGGTGATCACATAGTTATCTGGAGGGAACTACCCTTAAGGTGTGATGCCTCTAGCCATGAGTTGGCTTTCTGGATAATAAATTAGTAAACACAAAAGGACTGAATTGTGTACTGCAAGATCTGGGATATGACTTGACTGGGATATGAGTTGGAACTTGACTGGCTGGACTGGGGAGGTGGAGGTTGGCTTCATCTCCGGACAACCTCACTCCCAGGCACCATTGCTGGCAGGTGGGCAAATAATCGTCTGCTACTTGTAGGGTACTTTACTAGGCCACCAACTAAGGCAGAGTAGGAGAGGTAACAAGTGGATTAGGCTGGGGGGACACCAGCCATCTCATAACTCCTTATATATGGTACATGAGGGAGCACAGACCAAGCTGTGGTGATTCTAGGGTATACGGTAATTAAGGAAGGCTATGTAGGATAAAGGGTAAAATCCATGAGAGAAACACAATGTAAGGCATGAGGTGGGGAAGGTCAGAAGTGTACCTCATGCTAGAATGTAGAATGAAAGATTGATCACAAAGTGTGAGCAATCAAGGAAGAGATTGTGGCAGAGATCCATCTAGGATCTTGCAGGGTCTTGACCAATCAGATCAGAAATGGGAGGTAAGGAGTAGGCATGGTAGCCTGTAGGTGATGATCGAGGGTTAGGGGTGATCAGTAATGTCGTGAAAGTGTGAAGAGAGTGAAGATGTGAAGACATGATGAGGTGAGAGTGTGATGATGTGAAGGGACAGAGTAGTCATGTGATCAGGGAATGGTTGGTCATAAGTATATTCGTAAATTCACAACACTTCTACAGAAAGTTCATCCCTAGCTACTCCAATGTAGCTAGACCACTAATTGACCTCACCAAGAAGACACAACCTTGGAACTGGTCACCAGCCTGCCAACAGGCATTCGAAGAGCTCAAAGGACTCTTCGCCTCCAAACCGGTACTCACATTCCCCGATACCTCCAAACTGTTTGTGGTCACAACTGACACCTCCCTCAATGCCTTGGGGGGTGTACTTATGCAACAGAACACAGACCAACAGTAGCACCCTTGTGCCTACCTATCCCAATCCTTCTCCCCCACAGAGAAGAACTATGACATTTATGACTGAGAACTTCTAGCAGTCATCCACGCCCTCCAAATATGGAGGCATTACCTTATGGGCTTCATAGCCCCAATACAAGTATTCACAGATCACAAGAACTTAACCTATTTCAGATCCACTCAGAATCTCAACCAAAGACAAGCCAGATGGCTTCTAGACCTTGCAGATTTCAACCTGCAACTTCACCACATCTCCGGATCAGCACTTGATGCTCCAGATGCCCTATCAAGAAGAAAAGATCATGGAGATGACGACTCCAACAACCAACATGTCACACTCCTGTTGCAAATGCAAATGAGCTACACTGCCTAAACCTAACTCTGTGGTTCTGTTGGGCAACTTGGCATCTTCCTACAGGGCTTGATCTTGAAGAATTATTCATATGACTGATTCCAGGTTGTCATCCTTGCAAGCTGATCTAGGGTGCCACCCTATATCAAGGGTGCTGATGCTACCACATAATCTTCTACAGTACTATGACTCATAGATATCTGGAAATATGATAAGACCCAATAGTAGTGAGAACTTAACTGGGTTGCAGGTATAACATCGTCTTGACTGGTGTATTAGTCTTGAGTCACATGGTGTATCTAGAAGTGTAATTGACTAGGCCATTACGAGGTGTAGTCTCTGGAATGCTGGTTAAATAAAAGATAATGAGGGTAGTGCATACTGCAAGTTTTGGGAGTTGAACTTGACATGGTATATGAGTTGGCATGCTGGCTGGACTGGATAGGGGGAGGGTTGGCTTTATCTCCAAAGCATTTCACTTCCAGGTACCATTGCTGGCAGGTGGGTGAATAGTGCTCTGCTACTTGCTATGCTTAACTTCACTAGGCCACCAGTGAGGGCAGAGTAGGAGAGGTAACAAGTGGATTAGGCTGGGGGGACACCAGCCAACTCACAACCCCATATATATGTTACATGGGGAGTCTAGGGTATACAGACATTAATGGTAGCTATGCTAGGGTATAGGGTAGAGTTCATGAGGTTGCAACTAGGCAAGCCTCAATGTAAATGTAAGGCTAGCCCTGAGAAGATCAGAATGGAAGGGCGTAGCAATAAAGAGAAATGGAAGATCGATCACAAAGTGTGAAAGATCAAGAGAGGGATTGTGGCAGAGATCCATCTAGGATCTTGCAGGGTTTTGACCGATCAGATTAGGGATGAGAGGTGAGGAGGAGGCATGGTAGCCTGTAGGTGTGATCAAGGGTTAGGGGTGATTGGTGATGTCATGAAGTGGTAAGGGAGAGATTAGATTAGATTGTGAATCATGTGAAGGGAGATGGTGTGATAGTGTGAAGGGATGGAGTGATCACATGACCAGGGAGATAAGATAATCATAAGTTTACAACACTTCCCCCCTCTCAAGGTTGGATTCCAGACAACCAAAAGTGAGATCGATGTTGTGAGGCGAGGTAGACAAGTATCATCCAATTAAGGACTGATAGTCATCTGATTCGTAAAGGGTGGTGGGAGGGCTGAGGATCATAAGGCAATGTTCGACAAATATCAGCGCTTGAGGGATAACTTGAAGAACAATATCCAAACTTGCCAAGGCCCTTTTGAGACCCATATTCCATACTTGAAATGGTAGAGAAGAGAGTGCAGGGTATGGCCCACATGAGGATTTGAATAAAACCAATCAATAAAGATCAGAGTATTTGACTAATGAAGGAAGGTTTGAGGATGACTTGCCAAACCTGTAAGCCAAGCAGGATAGAGAATAGTTTAGAGTTGATTACAGACTAAAACACTTTTAAAGTTGTATTCAATAACCAAACATTTTATAGACATATTTGGGTCTTTGAATATGATCTTGGATGGCTGTGATATTCCTGGACAGCACCATCATTGATTCCATAAACAATTTCATAGTTTAAAGTCTTTGACTAGACTGTGCTTGATTTAAAGTCTCCAGCTAGACAGGATACTCGGTTTAAGGTCTCCAGCTAGACCAAAAGGAGAATCAAAGTCTTCATCATTGAACTTGTTTGAATACTTCAACTTTGTTAACTTTGATCATTGATGGTGGCTTTCCTATATCCTGGGAAATAGATCTTCTGGGTTACTACTTCTTCATGGGCTTCCCAGTTCAGTGTTGACTGGTACTACTTCCCAATCAGCTTTACCCATTGAATCAAGGAGAAAAGGATGAGATGGCCTCAAGAAAGTGTGGGGACACAGAGAAACTTCATCTTGATTAAATCCAATCTTTGGTAGGGGCCTCACTTCCAATGCTAGATGAATAACTGGTACTTCAGATCTTCATATCACTTGATTTAGTATAGACTTTAATCTTGATGTGAAATAAAGGGGTGTGGTAGTTTCTTGAGTTTGACTAGGGAAACACCAAAGACCTAGAAATGAACTGAGTGGTGATAGCGGATACTGCTGAATACTATGATCTTGTCGACTTGTTCGGGATATAGTTTATAGTCTTTACAAACTCTAGGCAGTTTATCATTATGCTGAACTATAAGGTTTCATAGTAATCCTTCAACTATCTAGTTTATTGTCATCACAGACTTGAATGTTTATCATCTTGTTCTTAGACTAGATAGATTATAGTCATTCCAGACTGATCATAGTTTATAGTCATTGCAGACTACATAGAAAGCTTTGATATTATCTTAGTGATCGGTTTTTATCAAGAAACATATTTGACGAAGTAACCAATAGATAAGATAAGTGTGCTCTAGACTTTGATCTAATCTAGATTAAAGAGAGCGGTAACTATCTAATCTAACCAAGTCTAGAATATGACTCTCCAAAAGTCATTCTGACTTCTATTGACTCCTTTGGGTCAACCTGACTCAATCCTAGTCATACTGACTATGGAAGACTCAGAGATCTGATGGTTACTATACAAAAAACATCATCATGGCTATGTATTGCACCATATCTGAGTCATGCACTTAGCAATCTTCATGACTAGGTGGATCACATCATACTGATGCGATACTGACATCATATGCACTCAGAATGAGGCCATATAGACACATATACATGATTACTTAACCTACTATCTCAGTAGTATATAAACCCACATATATAGAGGATAATCCTCTAAGCGAATACATACCTCTATTCACCCTCACAAGTGTTAGGAATCACCTCACATCCTCACTTCATTACCAAGCACATCTGCAAGTCAAGTAAGTCTCACTTGGCATTCAATTCTACTATCCCATTGCTGCCTGTGCCAATCAGAAGAGGCAGATTCCTCCAATTCTGATAATATTTATCCTCATGTCCAAGCTGAGATTATCTTTTTTTTATAGCTTTTGTATTTTCTTTATTTGATTTTATGTGAGAGGAATTGGAGAGACTGATAACATAAATGAGAATAGGCTTGATGTCTTGCTTAGTTGAACACCTTGTCATTACGTGGACCTTCTCTTCCAAAATCATATTGGAATAACGTTCGAAGGTGTCAATCCTAATCTTGACTTGGGCTTCTTTTAGGAGAGATTGAAAAGAAAAAAAAAAAGTAAACCTTTTTAAATCGTGTTTAGAATCGAAAGAGTTTCTGTTCATCTCTGGAATGATGACGTTTAATGACTGTGTCAAATGTTGGATCATTTCTATTCTGGTCAAGAACTAAAGATCATTGAGTAAACAACCACCTGAAAGTTTTTAATGTCTGCTTCAAGACATAATATAAACTTGAATCTTTGAGTTCTTGGACCTCAACTCTAGGCATAAGCCTCACTTCACGAAGGACAAATAACCAACAGCTTCAAGTCTTGATCTTTTGAACTTTCCAATTCTTAAATATATCTTCCAAGTTTTATGACGATGCAGATGGTCGAATAGTTTAATAATGTATTAGGTCAGATGTCTTTTCCATTAGTTTTTTTGATCCTTTTCCCGTTGTAGGCCTCACTGTCTTTCAACCAAATAACCATACACTGGTGATTAGACCTTGATTACTTCTGGATAGAACAAAGAACAGTTTCTAATCATGTCTAGGATCTGGGCAGTTTGACTTCATACTGGAAGGAAAGATTTAACATTTCTTCAAACATCTCTTGACCTTGATACTACTAGTGTAAGGGCATGATCTTGGTCTTGAGTTCCACATTTAGACACTGTGCAGATTATGCATTAATAAAGAAGGGAAACTTTGATCATCTTCGAGTTTTCAATTCTTCCTCTTGATTGACTTATACCTTCTAACATCAACTTTGCTTGGGCTTTGCTTCATCCTCTCTCTTTCAGAGCTATGGTTTATGTTTCCACCAGGTACTCTTTCAACTGTGGCTTCCCATAGGTGTTTTTGAGAGTCAGCTAAGCTTTGCTAGGTTTACTCGGGGTAAAGGTCTTCATCATTCTTAATTCTGAAAAGAAAACTCTATGACTTTCTTGTACATCTTCTTCATCCTTTACTTGTGAAGCTTTTAATATCTTCTCTGGACAGAGACTATTGAAAACAGGGGTAGATGTTGTAATGATGATGTCATCGATGGGATAGGTCGATAAGGGAATGCAAATGAGGGAGTCGGAAAAGAAAAAATGTTGTCAAATAAAATCTTGTGAGGTCATAATATTTTCTTGTTCTTGTTACCAGGAATTATAAGCATTAGTGACTTTGTATCAAGACTTAACTTGGACCAGAGAATTAAGCACTCCTTGTTTTAGATCTGGAGCCATGCTATATTTGCAGAATGCTCTGGCAGATCACTTGATGAACTAAATCTTGTCTCGATTGTAAGTGTTGCACTTGAAATCCTTCTGAGGTAATGTGAGCAATGTTGTAGATAAACCAGGTAAAAAATTCAGTTGGTTCTGTGACTTATAACCACCATCTCGAAGGACGTATACTGATACCTTTAACCAGTTCATCATGTGGGTGCAGAAAACCTCTAGCAGATTTATTCTTCTTCATCATATAGACATGAAGTGTTCCTTCTTCTTGTACAACTGAGTATAGTCTTGGATCAATCTTCTTTCAGAGCTGGCCTTCATGATTCCACTGGTGGCAAAGGGTCTAACCATACTGATGTATCCAGTTTCGACCAGGCATTTCCAAATTGATCTTCAACTAGAGTCTTCGAAGAATTATTAACTTCTTTTGTCTTGGCATGAGAGATCAGTGATGTAGGATTGTCGTTACATGAGGATCATCAAAGGGTGTGGTGGAATAGATGTGGAATAGTAGTGACTAGGCTATTGCTAAGACAAGGACAGGATTTTTTTCCTTGAATTGTGGATGACTGGAGCTAAGGCTCAATGGTCTAAGGAAGCATAAGCTCTTCATATTATGATGCCTCAGCAGGCATGCTATCAAATGCTGGCACAAGCAGCAATGTGAGTTGGGTTTTGGTGCGAGGGAGATATATGGGTATATTGGAGGATTGCATTGGTTGCCTATAAAACTAGGGCTTTGCAGCTAAGAAAGGTTTTGCTCAGATTGTGGCCTTTTCAAGTCACAGGACAGTATTCCAGCCTAATCCAAGTGTTGTGAATGCAAATGAGCTACACTGCCTAAACCTAACTCCATGGTCCTGTCGAGCAACTTGGCATCTTTCTATGGGGCTTGACCTTGAAGAATTATTCATATGACTGATTCCAGGTTGTCATCCTTGCAAGCTGATCTAGGGTGCCACCCTGTATCAAGGGTGCTGATGCTACCACATAATCTTCTACAGTACTACGACTTGTAGGTATCTGGAAATATGATAAGACCCAACAGTTGTTACACTTAACCTAGGTAGGACTAAGTGTAGCCCTTGAGAGCACTAAGACAATGATGCAAAGTTGACTGGTGAGTTGGTGATGAGATAGAGTCTTGTGGGTACATAGTGTAACCACTCCTAGATCACCTTAGTGACAGCAGGCTTGAGGGGCTTGCTGACTAAGTGAGGGGACGATGGAGGCAGCAAGCAAATATATTGCTTGTAAATAATACAATGGCAGAGTATGCACAAGGGAGACGAAAGCTAAGGTACGATACTGGATACATGCCTTTATATACCTATGAGTACTGCGCACAGACCATGCTATAGGGCAGGTCTGGTATGAGTCAGAGTGAGTCATAAGTACAGTGGCCAATGGCAGAATGAGAGCGATGACTAAAAGATAGTGCTGACTGAAAGTAAATGAGTCAAGCTGTGCATGGAAACGAAGAGCAGAAAGTGAAGCACAGTTGATGACATAATGTGGGAAGTGATGAGTCAGCATTGTAAGGTTTGCATAAGCAAGGAATGGCTTAGCGTAAGGCTAGC
>JBBPKD010000111.1:0-39823 GCA_038089075.1 Singerocomus inundabilis
TTGGTTTCGACTCGAACACGTATGGAACGTGATCCATTGGTGTAACAACCGTCGAGCACTGCTGATCTGTTCCTAGTCTATAATGAAATGATTTCTCGATCTCAAAACCAAAATCAGCATAAATAATGATCAGAAACATTGTCACATACTGGGCAGCAGGAATAGCTAGCCAAGATCTACTCGTTGGTACCTGGTCGGGCTAATGTAGGTGTGGAGGAGTACCAGCGAGGCTCAACATTTACAAGGACACTTTCTATGGCATTATTTTCCCACATTTCCCCTAAGTGTAAACCTCTTATCACACTCACAGCTTCCGGGCTTCTTGCCTTCTATCGGACCAAATCCTTCACCCTAGCTTAAGCTTCCTGTGTTGTACACACAATAGTTATCTGTACATTTTATTGTTATTATTCCCAACAAGTCATAATGCAAATATTTAATGTGCCAAGCAGGAGATATTAAGTATCACTGAATCTCAAGATTGAACCAGCAGCAATCTTCTCATTCTCGACTCTCACTCTTGAGTTCTTATCAAACCATCCGACACTGCCATTGTTCCTCTTGAATCAATCATGTCTGAGTTACAGTCTGCAGTTGAACAATTTGAGTTCGGTAACTATACAACTCGTAAGCCCACTCACATCTTCAGTGATCAATCTCAGAGACCAGCTTAGTTGTTTTGGCCACTTCTATTATATATGACTATGGCAAGTGATGCTTACTTGCACTCTGTTGTTCATTCTCTACTCACAGTTGCAATTCTACCACCCTAGTCCTCACATTTTCGAGAGAGGTGTGTTACCTTCCATCCCACATCATACCATTTTTCACGCCAAAATATTCAAAGATAGATTATGTTTGGGTAAAATCCAAACAGAAATTATCAGTCAAATACTAGACCACCACTCATAGTCCTACCATAGTGCCGACCACCCTGGACAAGCGTTTCAACAACCTTCATACTGGTACACCTAAAGTCACAGTCATACTATATTTCAAGTAAACTGACTGTTTCGTAGGTCCGTTATCTTGGACTTCTTTTCGTCATGTGTGTGTATTTTCACTTTGACGTACAACAAAATGAATAACAAGTAATGCCAATTACAAATACAAGTCTTAATTGCCTTAGTAAGTTCAGAGCTAGATAGGAGACTAATTGAGCTGACACTGAATCCATTCCCATCAGATTACCTTGGTCCTCGGTCTGTTGGAGTTTGTTTTTCTATTCAGTGGCCTGTCTGCTACTAATGATGATCTTCTGATAGATGTATGCACCCAATTTAAATGAAAACAATCTCAACAATAGTTCCATAGGTGTAAGTGGATTAATTTACTGACTTCTAGTACATTGGATTGAGACATCAACACTTTATAGGTACCACCACATTTCTAATATATGGCTGGACATTTGAAGTGTTTTATAATGCTGCTGATTGTGAGTGACTGTTTATCCTATTTTGCCTTGGATCATGATTTGAATTTGTAATAGTTGTTATGGTTCTGCGAGTGTATGCAATGTGGAATCAATCCAAAATAATTCTTTGGGTCCTCCTGTGTATCTATGTGCTGCAGGTCATCCTGGGCTTTGTGACTGCAGGCATCGATAATATTCCCAATAGAACCATTAAAGGTACAGTAAATCTTGGGATGAATTGTATTTATTGCCAGTATCTCATACAGGCCTCTTCTCCAGTCACAGTAGTTCAATTATCCGAACTCACAAGTTGCAGTTATGTATTGTTGGCCAACATCAGTCCATGGCTCCACCTATCTGTTGTGATCCTGCGGGTTTGTTTGGCAGTTTTACTCTTGTTTCTTGCCATCTCCAAAACTGTGAAGCAGTCGGTGAACATGTACAAAGCGACGAGGCAATGGCGGCCTAATCGATACATGCAGCAACTTGTCAAGGATGAAATCCTTTATTTCCTCGTGTACGTCTCAACTCTATTGTTTCCATTCTTTGCCATGTTGTACTCCATTACTATCTTTCTCTTGAGTGTTAACAGGAAAACTAACTGCTCACGTGTTTTCCTCTGAATTTCCAGGATCATGCTTTACAGTGCTGCTGCCTTGATCGTGAACACTACTACTACACTCAGCTACTTCACAGAGACCTTCCTGACCTTATTTTATAACATAGCTGTATATTCTCTTATGCCCCGATTCATAATCAGCATACGGGAGCTGTATGACAGTGACACCCATGGTCGCGGGCAGGGGACTGATGCCGGGTTCGGTGTGTTATCGCAACCCATTGCCAGCCAAAATGGGGTCACATCCGCGATCGCATTTGCGGATGCCGCCCCGGAGCGGGACGAATCAGAGGGGATTCAAGAAGTCGAAAATACGCACTCTAATGTTTGAGAGGGGGATATTCGGGACGGAACTCGAGGATGATCGATGGATGTTCAAGGTGCTAAAACGCGGGGAGCAGTAGAGGACGAGAACAGTGAATCAAAGTATTTATGTTTGCTCATGCGTGTCTCATCACTTCTTGCGATATGTGTTGTATGTAACTCTCAGTCCGTTGGAACATCCCCTTTGTGTGCCCTGCAAACTGCCTATTGAGTTAGTTCGCAATGCTGGGGACCTCACCCTCTGTTTAACTACGAGGAGTGACTGTCTTCGGTAGGCCTTCGTCGAACACCGTCTGATCAGCGTCAGCCTAGTCTTTCTTTTTCTTCGATGTACACTATGCACACATGATTATGTACCCAGACTCCCAACTACCCATCTACAATATCCCTAGTATTAGATACCCACGAAGAAATGAATGAGTGAGTTAGTCACACTGACGCCAGGGTAATAGAAAAAAAAAAGATCCTGCAACAGATAAATTACAATCATCGTCAGCAATCCCCAGTGTCATACTGTCTCCACCCGTATTCATGCATCGTCACGGTGTGGAATCCGATACCTATCCGCATCTCTGATGAGAAGGAGCAATGCACAGCTCATGAGCACAACCACCTGCATAGACATGAGCAGGAGTGATCAACAGAGATCAATCAGAACAGTGAATAGAAAGTGCTCGGAGCGCGCACTCCCCAGATGGATATGAGACAAGAGCAGCGGCATCGTTGCAGTCAGAATACTTCCCATGACGATCTGCGACAGCACAGCACCTGCGTTCATCACAATCTCGATGGTCACCAATGCTTCTCCTAGCGAGACTCTATGATGTGAGTCTCAATTCTGCATGGCTGGGAATCCAAATACATCTTACCTTATCTCAGTAGATCTATCAATACAGCCTCTGGGCTACATACAGTAGGAACATCTATCAATGCAAATCCAATGTAAACCTTGGCTGCATCACAAGTGGTGAACAGATGAGTAAAGAGGAACAATACTAGTCACTTATAAAACACCAACACCCTGTTCGTCGTGGACGCGGCTGCGCTCAAGTAAATCACTGCCGCAACCACACACGACACGACAACCGAGTGTACGTCCAAATGGTCTGAAATATCCGATTTCAATTCTTCATGGCTCGTTCGTCTTGTCGTCACTTCGTTCCAGTCACCTCTAGGACCCTGATAGTAGCTCTAGTCGTTTCTTTAAATAACCACGTCGTTGTCTGGCTCGCTTGGTTCACCTTGACCCCACCCAGGCGAGTCCTCTTCAGCCCTGAACTCTAGGCATTTGCGCACGCGTTCCAACCCGTTCTGTAGATTCTCAGGTCGATATATTTGGTCCTCGTCATCGTTGTGTGGACTTGCCAAGTAGTTGACAACTCGAGTAAGTGATCCGGCTCGTTGTCTAGCTGTCCCTAGCACTGATTTTCTTCGTCCTTAGCTAATAACATTAGTATGACTTGCCATTACTTGCCATTGGTGCTGTTCGTTGTGCCATCGCTGTCGCCATCTCATCCACTATCCTTTTCCCCTCTCTTTGGTCTTGGACCTTGCCCATATTGTCGCCCGACTTCCTTGTGTTGTCGTGGCTATTTCTGCTGTCCCCCGAATTGACCTGTATGCCAGCGTCTTCCGCCCCGTGTGGTAGTTGTGTAGGTTTTCCTGGTCAACACGCTTCATCATTAGTCTTGGTACTACCCTCTGTGCATTCTCTTAATGTTACTCTTGAGCTCTGACTGTTGCATGACCACCAAGTCGAGGATGAAGGCGCACTTGCGATTGACAACGAGGGCTGAAGAAAATGATAAGAGCATCCTAATGCAGGATGAAACGTTATACCGGGTGCATCCCTCCAGACAACTTCACCATCTCTATCAATCCTCGAGCCACCAGAATAGCCCCATGAGACGAGAAAACAAACGCCACGACAGTCGAGTGCACTAAGCGAATAAGCAGACGCAAAAGGGGAACGAGACGGTCCAAGAGGTAAAATAAAGAGATGCGACGAGAGAATCGCACCAGGTTATGATGACGGGCTGTGAGGCCATACGAAAGTGCAGCTGGCGCTTAGAGATGAAAAGAAAAAGATGTTGCACATGTAAGTATGGACGACGCAACGAACAAGGCCGGACGCGAGTCATGGTGACGCGCGAGCTAAAGAGGATGCTCGTCAGCATATTCCACAGGTGGCGCATGCGGGAGACGAGAGGCGTACTACACATCAAAGGGTTAGTCAAGGAAATACGAATCGAACGACACTGGCACACACGGTCGCGTCAAGATTGGGCGGAATTGGAGTATCGACACTTTCAAGGCAGATTGTTTTTTTTTTTCAAGAACACTTGATAATAAACTCGCATTTTGAATAGAATTATGCTTGGGTGTCGTCAAACAGACCTTGCATGATCAGGTGGTTCTGGAAAAGGCGCCCGAATTCTCGCTTGGAGAACCCCGGCGACCGGCGAGCGCGATAAACAGGCCAGAAGACCGCAGGGCGAGACCTGATTGTATGAGGACAAGATGAACTTCATGCCCCCGTTAATGCGACCAAGCGTTCCAAGTCAGGAGAGCACTGGCGGAGGGACAGCAGTCACCGTCGTGTAACACCATATCAAAAAAGCAGTAGTAGTGGGCTGAATTGAGCCTTTGGAGGAGTGGACGTATGCGAGGACGTACAGTAGAGCAAATTAACCTACCGACCGGCACATCTTATCAGCACACCTTCTGAGAGTGGATCCCAGACTCCCATACTCCGAACTTCTGATTTTCTAGTAATTACTGTAAGTACCCCAAATCTCCGCAAGAGGTCTTACGTAATGGTTGGTGTGTTGTGTTTACAGCTATTTACGGGCGCATTCTTGTTCCCCCTAAACGATAGTTCAAATCCTCTCATTCACGTCTCTCATCTCGCCGACAGAAATCACTTATGTCGGCTCATGGGATTTCTGCGTTACAGTATATCGCTGACTCACGCACTACAGATGCCTTATAGACTTGGAGGATACTTTATGGACTACATGACTGCTCGTCACCTCGCGAGCCGTCTTGAGATCAAAGTCGATCAAGGCTTGATCTATGGTTATGAAAATGTTGATTGGGACAATACCTACACGAGACTTCCTTTCGACGACTGGTTCCGCCGTAACGACAGCGATCTGTTCCATATGAAGGCAACGGACCTTGATTGGCCACAGAAGGATGACACTGGTGGAATGGAAATCCTTTGAACATTCCATAAATTCTCTCAAGGTCAAGATCCCGGTGATCTGCCAGAAACGGACGCAGATAGGGAGGTGAAACGGTGGCTAGTCACTAACGGAGCAGAGGATCTACAGTGGGTCTCGTTTGCCGACAATATTGGTATCATGCTTTGTGGCACGGAACCTCAATTCACGACAGTGATCCATATGCCCGTAACTAAAGAGCAAGCATTAGAAAGGATCCACTAATCAAGGGAGGCGTTGGAGAAATGGAAAGGCGAAACTAGTTATTAGTCGCTTGGTCATTATTTGATGGAACAATAGTCGCATGGTGCGTTTGCCGATGAGCCCAACATGCCAAACTAGTCTAGTTCTTGCCAAGTTTCCTGATTGTTATTGTACTTGCTACATATTATCCGGGATTCATCCCCATCCTCCCTACTAGTCTGGTGACCAGCCCGTCTATGAGGCACGTACTGCAATCCTGCGGACGAGGCAAACCGTGGATGAATGGTCTGGTAACATCCGCGGTAGCATCGCCATGTTCAGGGGTCGATTGGTCGACCTATCCCTGGCTAATCAGGACCAGGATCGACTTCTTTGGGGTCATTCCCATCCAAAAGTGGCTGCGCTACGATTTTGACAAACCTTTTCACTTTGGACTTGTGTTAAATCTCTCGTCCGGACTTTCCAGTACCTTCAGTGCGTGACTTGGGCTAATCTGATAAACGCTCGTTCTCTCGTCGCTTTCCCAGACGTGGCCAATTTATAGTAACCACAGTTGAGTACGTAAGACATCTCGTTATATTTGTTCACTGTTATCAGTTGAATTCTCACGGTCTTTTGATGTCGACCACAACAAAGTCGCAATGTAGGTCGCCTCATGGCTTCTTGACGACCCTATTAAAGATGGATCGCTTCACTGGATACCGACGGGTGGTACAGGTGGGGTAAGTCATGCTCAACTCGCTCATCAGATACACGATGGGTCTTTCCTAATATTCCCCCTAGGAGATCTAGACGACAGTCAATTTTGGCGCTTGTCTTTGTATCGACCGTGCTTACTATCGAACTATGCATAACCCCGAACCTCCGCATCCTTGAAGCGTTATGCTTCTTGGTTGGTCTCTCCAGCGTCGTTCCACAGACCCTCCTGCCTCTTGCAGCCGATTTGGCAACACCAGAACGCAGATCATCTGTGCTATCCGTTGTACTTTCGGGCCTCATGCTTAGCGTCTTGGTCGCCCGTGTGCTCGCAGGGATCATCACCAACTTCAACATGTGGCAGATAGTCTACTACATGGCAATCGGTGTCCAATTCCTTGCGCTCGTCGCCGCGTACTTTATCCTACCGGATTATCCAACTAAAAATCGCGACCTGACGTACTTGCAAATCCTTTATTCCATGGTTAAATATGCCGTCACAGAGCCACTCGTGATGCAGAGTGCGCTGATTAACATCGACTCCAACACATGCTTCACCAGCTTCTGGGCTACCCTGACGTTTTTGCTTGGAGGACCGCCACACCGCTATTCGACGTGGGTGATTTTTTCTTTGACGGTCTACTGATTATATCACGTGACTCGTGCGTTTTAGACTTGACATCGATCTTTTTGGGCTTTTGGGCATATTCGGTGTGCTGGTCAGCCCCTTGGCGGGCCGGTTTATCGATAGTCTCGTACCATGGTATGCAACGTTGGTGACGACGTCTATTCTTGTCGTCGCCCAGGTTGTGCAAACCGCCCTGGGAGGCATCAACGTGTCTGCGGTCATTATCACCTGTATTGGGCTCAATGCAGCCTGTCAAATGCAACAAGTGGCGTTGGGGACAGCGGTGCTCAAGTATGTATATCTCGGTTTTGTGACAATATGCAAGTGTGATGACGAGGATCGCCTTGATTAGTATCTCTGCCGCCGCACGCGCTCGACTGAACACCATCCTTATTCTCTCAGTGAGTGCAATCACGTATGACGAGTCGACTAGGATGCTCTGTAACTCACTCGAGTTGCGTCGGCTTCAAACAGATTTTTATCGGGCAGGTGATTGGGACATCTATCGGGACGGAGGTGTTTGTTCAGTATGGATGGCGGGCATGTGCTGCGTTGATGCTGGGGCTGTACGGGTTTCAGCTAGTGGTGCTCGCATTGCGGGGGCCTTATTGTCCACGGAAACGCTGGTTTGGTTGGGCGGGCGGATTTGATACGCGAAGGAGCATGGTAGAAACGCGGAAGAGAGAAATGGGCTCGGGGACAGCGAGTCCGGTGGACGGACCCCGGCTGCTGTCCGAGAAACTCATGGAAGAGGGCTCGGTGGCGCAAACGCGATCGGAAAGCGATGCCAGCGCAGCATGAAGCGACGCGTGTATACATGTCCTCGTTGGTTTATTTCGAATGGTAATCTAACGTACGTGGATCACATGTTATTAGTGAAAAAAATTGTGTTTTGGATGAAAATTCTTTTGGAACGGATAAGGTACAGTGGACCCCTGACCTTGGCCCCTCCAAAAAATGATCACCGTTATAGCTACCCACCTTTCAGGAAAGTCGTGGCGGACCGGATGAGCAGGTTGACTAGCCAAGCCGACGACATGCTGATGGGATCATTGGAGTGGGATAAAAGAAGTCATTCAACGACATCCCGCGGGTGGGGTGTGTAGGTCGGCAGACGTCCTTTTAGAGTCGGAAAAGAATTTTTAGAAAATGAATTGGAATTTTTCGTCTCCAATCAAATCGTGACAGGGCTGATAAAAAGATGGCTGGCTGAGTTTGGGATGTCGAGCGTGAATGTTCCGTCCGAGAAGGGTGAGCGCACGCTCGCGAGATGAACATTCTGAGCAACCTCTCAAGTGGTGGCGTATGGATATCATTTTGGCCATCGAGAGAGGTGATGTTGGAGGTCAAAACATTGTCGCAAGTTGTGCTGTGCGAAATTCGTTGCTGACAGGGGAGAAACGGACGGGAATGTTGTCTCCAAGGTGTAATCCTCTGGATGCAGCGTATACGTAACGGGGTAACCAGAAAAAAAACCCTACGCTAGCAAGAGGCAAGGACACGACGCGTTGAAGCGCGATGCTACTTGGCCATTATCCCATTTGACGCCCAACCAGGCACTTGGGCTGTTATTGTCGTGCGTCATCGACCAGTTTGAGGACCGCATGCACGAGAAGAGACGAAGTGTATGTGCGTCAATCGAGCCAACCTCCCGGAAAGAGAGGGAAAAGGGAGGGGGAGAAATGCGCTTGGGAAATGCTGTCCACATGCGTCATCGTCAAAGACCAAAAAGACTGCCCAGACACATTACCCCACCGTGTGTGCCAAGCACTGAGCGGACGATATCGGACCGCTGTCATACAAGAGGCGATTCGTCAATCTTGCTCGAGATGGGTGGTGTCCGCCTATCGTACGGTTATGGCCACCTGGGGAGGACAGGCGTCTGGCTACCAATGAAAAAGCCTGCGAATCGGACCGATGGGTGAGACCTGTTTGAAATGGCTTTGTGTCTCGGTGAAATGTGTAGTGGGTGATGCGTACCAAATTTTCACCTAGGTTGGCGTAATTCGATCCCAAGCACATATATATGGCGAAGTGGGTCGATGGTGATCAAAGGCTATCGATGAATCACTTTGAACGCAATGCAATCGGGGGTGGTCAAACGGTGAATACAAAAGAGCGAAAGAACCCTCACAGCCACAAAGGGGTATCTTGTATTATTGTTTATTTTTTTCATGCTAGGCACGGTTCAGAGAGTGGGACCCACATGTGACATTAGTCTACTGTACTTGATATCTATTGTTGCGTGTTCACGGGATGACCCTGCCCAGTTAGGCAACCCTCTGTGAGAGAAAGCGGAGGGTGGATTGCCTCCATCCTTCGCCAGTATGGCAGTGTCTACAGCTAGTCAAGAGGTCAACGCGAGAGACGCACCCGGGCAGGCCACAGAGCGTGAGTTGCACCAGCACCACTTGTCGACCACCATCCGAACCACGTGTGTTTAGCAGACGCGCTGCGCATCCGCCAGATCACGGCAGACCTAACGGAAGAGCTGCGTCACTTGGTCCTATGGCCGGACAAACCGCTCAGCCACGTTCGTTTGGACGAGGACAAACATGGACACCATTTCGGTGCCTTTGTGCCCTCTCTGGACAAGCCCGTCGCTGTTATCTCTCTCTTTTTCGAGCCCATCCCACCCGTCGGGGATACTTGTATAGCAAGTGGCAATCACGGGACCTCGGTACGGTTCAGGAAATTCGCTTGCCACCCAGAGTTTCAGGGTCAAGGTATTGGCACGACCTTGCTGCGCTACGCCGCTTCCTACTGTTTGACCATGGGGGCAATCGTCCTCTGGTGCGACGCCCGCATCTCCAGCTCACGTTGGTATGAAAAGCGCGGCCTCGTCCCGTTCGGTGACACTTTTTTCAAGGACACAGTGGAGTATACACGCATGAAGATGGCGTTGACGGGTGGTGAAGTGGAATGGCAACTGCGATCATAGCCTCGACCGGTGCCCTGACTCGACCTCGCATGAAACGAGCGTCACAGGGACAGTGTAAGTGTGCCCGCCTGTGTCCTAACCCGATGTGCCTCTGGTCGTCGTCAACTGACGGCCAACACCCAGGTCCAGGTCAGTCGCGGTAGTGATCTATCGTAATGATACCACCACCCTGTACCCCACATATCCATCCACAAATGGTGGATGCGTTGGCAATGTTGGCAACCCGTCCTTCCGTCTGACATCTTCCTCGCGGTTTCAGAGCGGATACTTTTTTTGGTGGCTCAGTCTGTCCAAGAATATCAGAGACGCTCCACCTGGAGCCGATCTATCGCTGCGATTCCAATTAGAGGTCAACGTGTTTCAAGAGTGCCCTGAGCTCGTTCTGATTCATTCGCAATGGTGGTGGAGCGAGAGGACGGCGCAGGGAGATACCCCTTGCTCCGCGGGTCTCGGTAACCATCTCTTTCCGGAAATACGAAAATGGGTGGTTGGTATCTGCCGTCGAATCCCACTCCCCCCTACTTATTCACTAGGGCCATTACGCGCAGCCTCCTGCTTCCCCAAGACATTGCATTTAAACTGATTACGGCAAAACCAGCGCCTGGACACCTTCATAACCGTCGATTGATCCAACCCCCTAGCACGGCCTTGCTGTATGTAGCTTTGTCCTGGGGGACGTGCGATTGTGGTGCACAGTCACCCGCCTGGTGGGAGATGAGCGTGGTGTGTCGCCTTTCGACGGCAACGCGCTATAGACACGGTTCTGGTGGCCATTTCGAGTTCTCTCAGGTGATGTGGAATACATGCACATTGATCCCCGTCCAATTCGAAGCGCACATATGCCAACCATCGTGACACCTGTCGCTCGGGATGCTGTCATGGTGTTGACACGCCGGTGCTAGCGTAAACAAGGTCCCTCAGTCCCTGAAGTACCCTGTCTTTGGGTGGCACATACGTGCGCGTGGACCGTCTGGGCACGTCAATGAGGTTATCGGCTGTGCTCGCCGCGGGCCGAGGTGTCGCGGTGTGAGTGCGTCGGACCTTGGATGAAATCATCTCTCTCCACTATTCCGGTATCACAAACTCAACGTTGACGTTGCCGTTCATAGAGGGAGAACCACCCACGTCCGGCGTTCCCTTTTTTGCGACCTGCCTGCAGGGAAATGCCCCGATCAATGTGGTTTATCAGGTGGTGATGTGTGCACAATGCTTACATGGGACCTTGGTGCACATATATGATGTGACGGGAAAGGTGCCGGCGTAATTTGATCGGCAGACGTGCACGTCGCAAAAAGACAAAAACAAAAACAAGACAAAAAAAGTGTGAGGATCGCAGTGATAAAATGACTCGTGATATGGTGGTCATAGTATAAAAGCAGCCGTTGTTGCAACCCAGTTGAACTCATTCCCCTTCCTCCACACTTTTTTCTCGCAGTCTCTGCTCACTCCACTTTTCACTCCTACCCTCCCCCCCCTCCCCCCAGCACCCCTTGTGCTCAAATGCACATGGATTTAGGCCATTGAGCTGGGTACCCTTGGTGTCACTCCATGCCTATTATTGCTATGATTCCAAATCACTTGTGTGCACACGACCAATTGGATGTGTGTATGCAAGGATTTGGTTCATAGCCAATATAGTAGGATGGAGTGTCCCAACTCGGCCCCTTGGTGGTTCGACGTCCATGGGTGTGCGGGCGGGTCCGAACGTGCTACGACGACCAGACTCGCTCGTCTTCCTGTTGCAATCACGGTCGCATCTCCTCAACATACGCACTCGCTCGCATTCCCCCACTGCGTCCGTGGGTTCTTGTCTACGACCGGACTCCACTAGCCCTACCTTGCATTTCCCTGTTTTTTTATTTTATTTTATTTTTTGCCTCGTCCCTCGCGTTATCAGGGGTACCCCACACAGATAAGCTTTTGAATAATTTAAGTTGCGGCGTGCGCAACAAACCCTCCACACACCACATTCTTGGTCATCGTGACGTTCGACAGGCAGCGGAAAACCTTGCTTTTTCTTGTCATGATTACCTTTTGTCGTTCTTTATTATCATATTTACTTTTTGTTCTTAATTTTTTTAGTGGTCCGGGATCGTTTAACCCGGCAAGACTTCCAAACCCCGACCGGTGATCGGCACAGCGAGGTCCGTTTGCGGGAGGGGGATCTTGGTAGGACCCTTGATGACACCCAATCACCTGGCGCAAACAAACCCGTCGCCCAGGCGTGTCTCCATGTCCGGGTCTTCCCAGATCTAGAAATCAGATAAGTTTATTCTCAATAAAAAAAAAACCCATATGTATATATATCGTCCCCAATGTGTGCGCTTCTAGTCTTCATTTTCTCGCTCAGCCAATTACCCATTTCATAGGCGTTGCAAGCCCTTTAAGAAAAGGGAGAGAGGGGTCCTAAAAATGGAGCAACTGAAGACGACTATGGAAACCATGTCGTCGGGACCAGCAGAAACGAGACGTGGCACACACGAAGGCGCGACGAGTGTCCCTCTTTCTCAGCGTCCCCGAGTGTACCCGAAAAGTGTTCGTTCAGTCAACTCACATAGGGACGAGTCCCTTGTGCGATGGGATCTTGTCCGTCCGCAAAAGGAAAGGATGCACATCCCCAAGAGCCAAGTGCCAGGGCAGTCAGGGTTTCTGCATAGGCTTAGGCGATAAAGGGGAGTGGATCGTGAACGAATGTAGGCTGCGAGAATGCTGAGGAAGGTAGATTACAGTGACATAAACGGTGCAGGGGTACAGACATTTTGAACGAGCGGGATTCACATGCGAAGAGTGGTATGCGCGGCTGCTGTGTCATTTCAACAGTTCTTCCACGACTTTATCTTCCGATATATTTGCTACGTTCGCCCCACGGTAATTCAATCTTCGAAGCACATCAATCTGACCGTGGGAGGGGGTGGGGCGGGGGCCGCAAGAACAGCCACGATGAACAATGAGTAGAGGAAAATACACGAGGAAGAGCTGGATACGTACTACTTTCGATCGCTCGAAGCCGAGCACCTCAAACTGGTCTACGTGCGCCCTCTCAAGGCCGGCGATCGCGACCTCATCTCTCTGCAACTCCCTCGCAGGGGCCTTGCCCCGCAAGGCTGAGCCCCCCGCGTATACTTGCGTCCAGTATCTTGCCGTCTCTTCAAAGCTCCGTTTGCTCGTCGTGTAGTGTTTGGCGACCTCTGCGTCCTGAGGGTCGTTCGGCTCAGGAGAACACAACAGGGACTGGAGCGAGATCAGCGTAGACTTGAGCGTAAGGACGGGGGACCAAGCATCCTTGAGGATGTCGAGACAGATGGCTCCAGATGCCGAGGACACGTTGGGATGGTACACCTTGGTGATGAACTTCATCTTGACCGGCTGGAATGGATACGATTCGGGGATCACGATATCCTGCGCCGCAGAAAAGGAGGGTTCGAGACGATGGACATCGTGCACGCACAAAAAAAAAGGCGAGAGGTCGACGCACCACCTCAAACGTACCGCCCTCGTACGGCGTGTCCTTGGGCCCCGGAAATGACCCTTTGAGGTGAAAAGGCGAGTTATCGATGAGATCGATGCTAATGTTGGAAGATTTGTCGTTTTTGCAGTCTGAAGGGAGTGCGTGGGTCAGCATTGGCCCAACAAATGCCCTCCTCCCGCTCCGCCCCCCTTCCTCGACCACCGACCTGAAATTTCCTTGTTCACTCGCCGGAGACGTGCGTCCATGATGGTAAAAGATGTTTTAGGTAGTCGGTGTGGTTTCGGGTGCGGCGTGCAGCGAGAATATTCGGCTTGAGACTGCAGAACGAGATCTCCCCTACGGCACAAGGACACGTGACTTAATCGCGCTTCGGAGACAATCGTACTTTGATCAGTTCAGCCAGTCGTTTTCTATGCTTGATGCATATGAAACACTACAAATACTATCTCCTTTAAGGCATCCCTTGAGCGCCGCAGCTGTGGTGTAGAATTTGTTATAAAAGGATGTATTTTTTATTTTCACGTCCATTTAGTAAGCAATAAAAAACGAGTCACATCACGACTATCTCCTCTGCTATCGACCATGGTGGCTTCCATGCGCGAGAAGGTGGAGCGTTTCATAGACGATCTCCAGAATGAGATCGTCGCTGCGCTCGAACAGCTCGATCCCAATGCGCCGCAGTTCAAGCGCGACGCGTGGACCAGGCCATCAGGCGGCAGGGGCCTGTCGTGCGTCTTTGCCTGCACACCCGAGGCTGGTCAGACCACCTCGACGCTGCAAACCAAACTCGAGAAAGCAGGCGTGAACGTGTCCGTCGTGCACGGCATTCTTCCCCCAGCTGCGATCAAAGAGATGCGCGCAGATCATTCCTCCATTCCCTATGACGAAAACACCAGTCTCCCATTCTTCGCCGCAGGGATCAGTCTTGTCATCCACCCTCGTAGCCCATTCGAACCGACCGTACATGCCAACTACCGCTACTTTGAAATCACCGAAAAACCTGGCGCAGGAGAACAGACCGGCAAAGTCGCTGCGTGGTGGTTTGGTGGTGGATCTGATCTAACACCTTCCTACCTTGATGAAGAGGATGCGAAACACTTTCACGCGACGTTGAAGGATGCTTGTCAGAATGAGGAGCTGTATATCACATTCAAAAAGTGGTGTGATGAATACTTTTTTATCCCTCACCGGCAGGAGTCCCGCGGTATTGGGGGTCTGTTCTTCGATGACCTCTCCAACGAGAAGCATGCCCGCATCTCGGAGGAAGTCAAGAGGCCAAGAGAACCGGAGGAGATATTCGAGTTTATCTCGCGTCTTGGCTATGCCTTCATCCCCTCGTACATCCCCCTTCTGCAGAAGAGACGTGGCATTCCCACAGACCATCATCGTCGATGGCAGCTTCTGCGCAGAGGCAGATACGTAGAATTCAACTTGGTGTACGACAGGGGCACAAAGTTTGGACTAAAGACACCTTCCGCGCGGATCGAGAGCATCCTAATGAGCTTACCAGAAACGGCGAGATGGGAGTACATGTCGGAGCTTGGTACGCAGTCGGGAAGCGAGGAGGAGCAAATGGTCGAAGTCCTGAAGAATCCACGTAGCTGGGTATGACTGCGCACTAAGCTGGGATATTGTATACCAAGAAGAAAAATTACCCAAAAATGTATTACAACCCTTCGTTCAGAAATTGACTGGGAGATATCAAGCTTGTAAATTACAACGTCCAAGGCGTATACTGAATATGTACACATTACAATCAATCGCGTGTAGGCTTGTTGACTTCCTTTTGAGCCTCGCCCTTCTCCTTCCTCATATTCCCTGTGGCAATCATCAGAAACTAAGGACGACAGTTCTTACCCGTAGCACCTACCGGCGGCTTGCTTGGACTTGTCCCCGCTGATAGCGCCAACGATCGAATCTTTGTAGCCACCCATCTTATCGCCGACGCCTTGGGCGTAACCCTTGGCCTGAGCAGCCTTGTATTCCCCTTCGCCACGGACGTGTTCTTCCTTGCCAGACTGGGTCCACTCCTGGGAACCCGTCATTTCGCCAGCCTAAAGAGATATTCAGACCACGCCTGATGCACCAGCGGGAGAACGTACAGTCTCGACGACAGATCCCTTGACGGAGTGAAACTGGCCAGAGAGTTTGCTACGATGCACCGTCAACCTCATTCTCCGCGCACATACAGCCTCGCTTGCCCGCTCACCTGGGATCTTGGTTTGTCATGTTTGCTCTGATGCTGAATGAACAGGAGTACTAGTAGAGATACGGAAGTGGGTGCGACTGGAAGACAATGCTGACCCCGTCTCCCTTTTATACTGCGCTAGAGCACGATACGCATTAGGCAAGTGTAGTAGTTCGATGATGACATGCGTACCAGATGACATCATAACTGTGATCGGGTGACGTAGGACGGGGCGGCTGAACTTCAGAGCGCCATGGGATGGCACACATAAAATCACATGACTATAGACCAATGAGTACGTCTGTAGCCAGCAAGAGCGAGACAGCCAAGGATACGCCCTCTCACCAGCCTGAATCAGACTGGTTTGAGTTTAGACTATTTGTTGTCGCATTCCTAATTCCAAATGCGCCGCTGGAATATCTTAACCCTGGGGTTGGGATACCTTGACCCTCTCGAACCATTCCCTGAAAAGTGCACTAGAGGGATCATTACGAGCTATATCACGGCGTGAATATGTCGAACCGTAACTGAACAAACTGGTCGATAGCCGACTGGATTGCGACCACCGGCTATTCGTCTCAACCCACCTACCGGAGAACTCTTCGGTCAATTTAGGCTCTGAGCCCTGGCAGCATGGTCCACATGAGAACCTCACAATCTGTGATTCTTCCTAGACAGTTCACGGAGCTCCACAAATCGTGCTCCACTGTGTGGCATGCGTGAGAGCATCTTTCCTCAGACCGTAGTCCTCGACCGTCGTCATGGTGTATTGTGTGGGTCTACATTAGTCAGTCCCCACGAACCATATCACTTGTCCAAAAAAGGGGGGGACCATGTTTCAGGCCTCAGGCCTCAACCTCACCGATGCAGCATAAAATACAGTCTTTTCTTTTCTTTTCTTCTTATTCTGTGCAAATATTCGCGCACGAGTCCTTATGCTCTCGGCACAAATGCCAGCACGACCCCGGTGTATGTCCAGCGAGCACGATGCGATCCGCTGACAACGGGCGAAGGAGAAGAAAGAGGGTGGTCATGTCAAAACCGCCGCGTAAAATGTGCTTCTGCCACAAGGCCGTCGTGTGAACGTCGCTAAAAAGGAGGACATTAGTGCTCGTATCAGCAAGTCAGGGTTCAAGCGGTGCATCAGAGGGTGCACACCCTTTTGTTCATCGTCGTGATATGAATCAGGTGTTCTTTTGCACATTTGATGTGTTTCCGTGATTCGATGCATGAATACGTTCTTTTCACATTAGAAGTCGACAATGCACGCGTGCGCGGACGGGCTTGACAGAAAAGGTTAGCATTCCGGTGAGCACGAGCACCGGACGCATCAGAAATGGGCAGTGATCAAGTGAAGCACAACACTTCTACTCAAATTTGACGTTAAATCGGCCACTTATCTCGTAACGACAGGTCTCCACAAGAATTCCGGGGCGTGCCGATTGGCTGTATGAAATTCTTAGCGTTACACACACGCAACCTAGTTTATCATGCTAGCGAGTAAGCTCCAAACTTCCCCGAGGCGTGGATTGACATGCTGGCATACCTCGTCAATTTTTGGTAGTCATATGTTGTCTGAGTTCAAAGCACTTACGAGGGGGTCAAGGGATTAAATAGAGTTTACATACACACGTCAAGCTTAAGTTTGACCTATCCGAGATCATGTGATCTCATGGTTCGGAGTACGTTGCTGAGGGTTACTCCCGGGAGACGACGATCGGACTCCTGATACAACCACGGATCGCAGGTTACATGTCTGAGCAGCATATGGAAAGAGATCGTTGTGATGGGCGGAGATCCTCAATCGTTTCTATTACGGTTACATGCGGTGAACACGAAGAACGGCAAACAGTGCGCACGATAGGGGCAATGAAGCTCTTTAATGAGGTCAGCATGGCAATACTTGAGGGAAAGTTCCGAGGGAAGATACCGTTTAAATATCTCTCCAGATATTTTCGGCTCTGTTGTCGCGGTCTGGAACATAGGTCTCATGAGACGCGGCAACAACCGTCCTTTCGAAACCGTTGACAAATATCACCCGCCGGAGTGAGGTACAGTAGAGCCGCAACTCGCTTGCGAGGGCCCGCACGCCTGCCGGAATAGATGGTTGTGGTTCCCACTCGGAGACATCCACTTCGACGCACTCCAGAGCATGAAGTATCCGCAAAAGCCCGTAAAACTTGAGACGCTTGACAAAGGGAGTCAGTTGACAGAGACCTTCCTTGAGACAGATCTACGCACAACGTGGCCATCAATGGGCAAGACGAGTGTACCAAGATACCGTAGGTCATAAACTTGGCTCTGCAACCGCACCACGGAGGTGAGGAGATCCATGGAAAATGATTCAGAGTAACTTGAATCGGCAATGTCGAGCGAACGAAGGGGATGTGTCGCTTCCATCAGTTTTGAGAACAGAAACAGTAGCTCCTCTCTCTTCTCTGGTAGTCGAGTTTTAGAAAAACATGTTTTGAGTCGGGAGACAGGCCGGGTTGGAACCAGGGCACATGCAGCTTCGGCAAAGGTGCACTCCAGGATCGATAAGTTCGGCAATGCGCCAGAATCTAGCGATGACGATAAAGATGCAGATGTTTGGCCAGTATCCCCAGGAAAGGAATAGTCTATGATATACAAGTCATCGATGTCGGGCTGGGTGTTGAGAAATGATACAAGATGAGCATCCCATTGCAGGTCACAATGGAAGCTACGAAGCCGGAATACGGTGCCGCTGAGAACCCACGCCTGAGCAGTGTCGCCTACGTTATTGAGCTGGAGGTTCAAAAAGCGTAGTCCCGTCGTGTGGTGGAGCGCCTCAGAGACGCTTGGCCAAAAGTCTTCCGGCAAAGAGACCTCATATTGAGATTCGCTCTCGCTGTCATTCTCGGTGTCGACAAAAAGCGTCAGGGCTTCGACTATTGCGGCGAGACGGGGAGTCCTTGCGAACAGCTTGCACATCCCATAGGTATCCCACGCGTCCAATGAATAAATGTTGTTGTAGAGTGCCCGCTCCGCTGCTCGTCGAAACCCCTTGTTTACCCTGCAGAGCGCGCAAAGGTCTGTCCTGCTTCTCACATGTTTGACGATAATCTGATACATCTCTAATGACAGGTCCATGTCGCCACAATATCCTGCACTACTTGGAAATGAGTGTCTCTTTGAGTAAATCTTTGTCCTGACAAATAAAGCCTAGTTACTTACCACATAAAATTTGGCGGTTGACAACACGACAACGAGGCAAGTGAGAAGTTGAACGAGGGAGGGGATCAAAACCCCGACCTTTCCACTGGCGATGACTCCGGGAGGCCACTGGATGCTATTACCACCCAGCAATTGCAAATACGCACACAAAATAACAACTGAGATCGTGTGAAAACAGCGAAGTAAGTCATCATCAGGGGGTCCGCCCGGGTCCTTTTAAGTTTCGACCGTCGTCATCAAAACACCCACCTTTAGAAATGGGCTGTGGAGACAGCACCGAATACGGATAGGCGCAACCGCAGCTTTTGCGGATCTTCTGCGCTCCCTCAATTAGCAAGTCTGGCTTCGGGACCCATTTTTTTCTTGTACCTGTGCAAATGGTCGACCTGGAACACGGAGGTGAGAGGAAAGTCAGAAATAAGAAATTTGATACTGTGGTTACTGAATCATGCTAGTGGGAACGTCGACCTAAAAATGATATGGTATCCGTGTGCGTGATGTGAGAACTCATCAATCAGTTGACAATACCGTGTATCCCAGTGGACGGTCGCGATTCGCTCCATCGGCAATAGATCCAATGCATGATGAATTTTTGGTGTCAGGATAGGGTGGAGGGAAGGCGGCAACCCTTTTTATACGCAGTTAGCGTGTGGACACGCTTTCAAATGTCTTAAATCCGCCAGGTAAGCATGTGAGCACATGTTTTTGAGGATTCCAGAGCAGGTCTTTGCTACGCCAGCACTATTTAAGAGATGAAACGTTCGTTTCATCCCAAGTCGGGAAATGTGTCTTGCCAAGGTTAGGGGCTGATGTATCCATGAGTGACCTGTTGTCTCCATCCAACCAGGTAGGACAAGCATTGTCACCTGTGCTCGCATCAGTCAGATGCAAGCAATATGAATCGTGGATGCCCTTATTTCAATTTCACGCACCTCGATACAGGATGTCTGGCTGTACACTGCGCTCGAAGATTTTTGCGAACGTCCTTACAAAAAAGTGTCCGTCCTCAAACACCTCTTCGCCTTTGAAATCCGGTAATACCCGGCTGACGCTAGCAGATCAAGAAATAAGATGCATGAAACGCCAGTGCAACGAACAATCAACCATGGTGCTAAGAAGATAGAACATTCTTGAAACGAACAACGCTTGCCAACCAACTCTGCAGTTTGGAAGGCTATGGTGTGATGCAGAACAGGGCAAGGCACATGGATATAGATGAAACGAAGCATTGCCTGTGTGAGGCGAAGATTCCAGATTCCTAGCATATAAGCTTCGAACAATAGAAAAGCACTGTAGCACTGCATTTCCAACAGTGATCACATTCAACCGTATCCATCAACATCCTGCCCCATGTGCTGATAAGCAATGGACGCTGACTGTGACCTATCGCCCAATTATATCTGTGATCATTTCAACAATCGACATTTAGGCTTACATCCAGTGGTAGGACAAATACGAGTATATCTCCCAAAGTTTCATTTCGATGAAGTCCATGTTCTGTTCATACACAGACACGAACCTAAACGCGCTGTTCTGGTTTGCTAATGAGGCGGTGCGTATGTAGCATGATCAGCGCGTCTCGATATGGCACAGAATCGAGTAGCAGGAATCGTTACATCAAAAAGGTGGAAGTGAAATCCACTTGACATTCAAATTACCTAGCATCGCATAGCCGTATCAGCTTTTACAAATAGAAACATGTCAGCATCTGGTGCAATTTGAGGGTCGGTAGATCACGGAACGGAAGAGTGAGAATCATACAAGGGCGTGCCCAGGAGCTCATTCCAGCTTCTCTAATTCCTCTAGCCTCTGCAAAACAACATCTTTGCTAGTCTCTTCTATTTCACCAGCTAAGAATATTTCGTCCAATATGGCATATACCTGACGAAATTAGTGGGAAACAAAACGGAGGGCACGACTGAGGGAGGTTCCGAACCTTGTAGAAGTTAAAGACGAGATCTAACTCGCACACATTATCAAAGAACGAGTCTTGAAGAGGAGGGGTACAGAAAGTTTGTCAGCCATCGGAGATGGTACGTTGACAGCTAGCTTCAGGCTTACCGAGAATTTCCACGAAGAGGTGGATAGCCTCGAGATAGGCGAGTTCATTGTCGTTGGCATCGACGCATACACAAAAGAAAAGACCAGCATATCGACGGTACACTATCTTGTGGTTCTTGAACTGTGGGCCAAGTCAATGAGAGGAAGCTTCGAGCCATCATCACTCTTCACAGCGGCTGACCTCCACGAAGTTGGATTGGTACTTCTGATCACGAGGTGCGACTAGTCTATGAACTTCGCCCCGAAGCCTCACCTAGAGAAGGTGAGCTTATTCTGGAGCACCTCTGAGGCAATCCAAGTATTAAATACCTCACCTTCTCTTCGTCGTCATAAGGTACATACCACTTTGACAGTCGGGTTTTCCCTTGCCTATTCTACGTTCCCGTCAGAAAGAACTGTTACCCAGACGAACTGAAATGAGCTCACCTGCACCAATATGAACCTAATCATGGCCGCATTCGGGATCGGTGTCGCTGAGGTCGATGTTTTGCTGGGTCTCTGCAAAAATCCCGATTAGGTAAGGCCGACCCTCAACTACAGCTTTTCTCTTTGATAACTGCACCCGGCCTGAGGTTCCTTTACAAGGGTTTGTAGACGGACAAGAGCTACTGAGTTGCGCCTCGATTGGCATCGACCTGAACAGATAGTACTATCAACACCGACAAGAGCAAGTTCCAGGACCGGGTTCCTCCACTATCTCCACGATTACTGCAACCAGTGTGGTACCTATCTCTCCAGACTCTCAATATTTATATTCGCACAACGAACTGAGCACCTCCCGAGTCAAACTAAAACCATATGTGTGCATGCAGGCGAAAGGAGGAGCATTTTTGCTCTTGACCAGGGTGGGTCTCTCTTTGTTATCATCATTACTCCTCAGACCGCCCCAGGAGTAATTGTGAGCCTCTACAAGTATACGTGGCAAGTCAAGCGGTGATCGTGAACTCAACGCTAGTACTGCGCGTCCCTTCCTTTCCTTTGCCCCTCCCTCTGGTCGCACAGGTACAAGCCTACCGACCATCCACTCTAGAGATCATGCTCGTTGTCTCGCTTTGCATAAAGCGAAAATCCAAATTGGCAAGCAGGTTTCGTGTAGAAACGCTTGTTATATGGGGTATGCTCTTGGTCGATATGCTCACCACAGTTCGTATGGCCCTTCAGCCAGGGCTTGATAATAGAATGCATATGACACTGCAATACCCACCCAAGCAAATTTACCCGCGTTGTTCAGTCCCACATGGCCAGCGATGTCGTTGAATACGTTAATGGTTCAATTCCCGTTTCAAGATCACGACAATTTGGCCCAAACATCACCCTGACAATGTTATAGCCACTTGCTTTGGACCTACAATACATTCGTAGGGCGACCACTTATTACCAAGCATGTGGTGCTGCCTCGGGTGAGAGCTGCCAGACCCTCAGAAGGGTCGCACATGCTTCTGACATCCTTGGACCACTATGACCTAACAGTGGATGTTATATCTAGAGTTCATTATAATTATATTTGCTCTATTCACTCTGAGGAGCATCGGTCGTGGGGTCATGTTGCCCCTCAGTTTGGTGGGGGCATGAACAGTGGTTTCAGTGACTGTACTGCCGTCCTCGCATTGACCCTTAGCACGCTTTCCTGGCTACTCTTGTCCCCGGAACCAGCCGGTGTTGCAAATCCGAGACCTAGCTTAGTCGCAGTCATCTGTACGTTGGGACTGCTCCGCGCAGTTGCACCTTCGGCAGCATCATTGGCCCAAAATTCGACCGCCCGTTCACGGGTGTACGGATGTCTCAAAATCGCTTGGTGGAAGTATTTGAGGAGATGAGCACGAGGAAGGATACGTTCAAGGCGCCCGAGGGTTGGAGCGAGCACTGCAGGGGCTGGGGGAGGGGGATAGATAGCAGGCAGACGCTGAACGAAGACGGGAAGCACCAAGAAAAGTACGTTGCGAGCCAGGAACAGATTGTCGTGCCACTGCATGGCACACGATTCATGTCAATATTCATGCGCGTCGTAGTACGAAGTGCCAACGTACCATAAATGCTGTGTTGGCGTCTTTTTCGAGTGGTACAGCGCTGGCGGAGGTGAACACGTAGACCTCGGCGAGGAATGCACATGTGAGCGTGCCGAGGACATTCGTTCTCCATCTCTGGCGGCCATTATAATCGGTGGTTAACAAGAGGAGCAGCGTAGCGGTCCACAAGTAGTCAAGAAGGACGCCCGACAGGACGAGAATCGTATAGTCGGCAACCGAAGAACAATACGAACAGGTTTGCATGGCACGTTGCCCGAACCTGCCCCGAGTGAGCGCTGTGCTTCGAGAGAAAAGTCGAACGCACATACCTCACGTACATATCTCTGCTACCATGCACACCCAGCCTCGTGAGCAACATGTCCACATCTTTTGGGACTTCTGGAGGAACAATAACTGCACCTCGTTCTCCCATCGTGTTAAATACGGCTTCCTTGAGTAACATAGACCTTATATAGTCCACGGGTGCGTTGATTGGTATCGCCAATCGCGCAAAGAGATTGGAAGGTCGCCGTAATACGATATTTGATAGTATGAGCAAGGAGTGCAGGCCGGCTGCCATCGTCATCATTACACTAATTGTGCTCCTCCGTTCTTGCTGCTGTCTTGGAGAGAAGTAGTAAAGCCATGCCGCCCCGAGCAACAGCAACATAGAGACAACAGCAATTGACGAATTCATGATACCTAGGCCAGGATGCTCGGTTTATCTCTGTACAACGACACGAGCGAACTTGAACGGAGGGGCGATGGAAGGCAACGAGTTGGCGGACGCCACTTGAGCTTGACTGAGAGTTTTGAGGATAGTGGAGGCTTTGACACCTCGAGTTGTAGCGCGGCCAGTAGGAAGTGAGTTTAGGCGACGCGCCAGGACGTGTGACCAAGATAATTGTTGGAATTTACACACTACATGGGATGCATCATGGTGACTATGAAGCACATAGCAACTGATACGCAGAGCCAGAAACAAGCATAGACCTTATGTCCTTTCGGAAGGAAAAAGAAAAACTCTCGAAAGACGGACCCTTAGTATGATCCACAACTTCTATCCCGAGCTCGGGTGAGTCCTGCAAGCCTCGTCACCCACAATCCTCGTTGTAAGTGCGCCGCATCATCTACTAGTTGCTTTGTGGACCCTTACCGAGATTTAGCACGTCCCTACGAATAGAATACCTGCAGCGGCAGAACCGATGATGGTCATCACATCGGCCACATTATCTCCGTTGTGTCCGAATCGCCATCAAATCTTCAGACTTCAAAAGGACTTGTAAATTGTCTGGAGAGATGTCTCTGACGTAGAATTGGATAGGTAAGTGGGGATAGGTGTCTTTAAAATGAGGTGCTGTAAAGGCACCATGGTCCTCAAGTCTCCCGTGACCAGTCTCTTAGATATGTCCAAATCGAAGGTGAAGGCACTGAAGGAAATCCTCACTGACCCTGATCCGTGCGCACTGACGTAAGACCTCTTCTGTTAGCATGCTCATAGATTTTCGATGGGTAACTTTTGTTTCCTGGCGCAGACAAAGGGATTGCAGTCGACTCCATTTTATGCGTGCCACAACCGACGAGCCCGAAGCCTTATGCAATCGAACATCACCTAGATCCAACAACTTGTACGAGACCCATGGAAAGGCATGAAAGATGGATCTTGAATGCTTGATGCTTTGGCTACTTTCTTTGATCCATACAGTCTTGGCATCCACACCACATTCACCTGTGACCGGTTAGACCGCGGTGCCGAGTTCCAATTGCTCAAGCCGAAGATTTATGGTAAGCCATCCTAAACGAGGCGACCAGCTTCCCTAATGCATGTCCTCAAGTGTATACAGATTGTGTTTACAGGAAGGGTTATTTAGAAGTTTTCCTCCTCTCTACACAGACAGCACGTTCAGCTCGTCGGTGGTCGTCTCATGTGGGTGGCCAGCTCGCATCGCATCTCGATGGTCCATATCGAGTCATTGATTTCATGGAGCAGTTTACCACATCTGTGACCTTCTTCAGTGACGTCGAGCATCAAGATCTCCCCATCATCCTGAGTTACACACCGTATCACCTTATCCCCGAGCCGATTAACTCGCTGCTTGGCAAACTCACAGGGTCTAATATAGCACTTGCCAACGCGTGCAAAGATCTTGTGCCGCCAACTGACATACCATCCTTGCATCTCCTTTCCCGCATGAAATTGAGGGTGTCTCAGGCTTTTGTGTGTCCTATGGAGCGCGATTGATTTTTGCTTCCTCGCGGTGATGACGAGGACATGGATCTGTGCTACTAAGCAATACCATGGACAGAGGGAGCTGGGGTCATTAGACACCAAATGGATCCTAGTCAATTGCGATTCATCTATCAGGGAACACCACCGATTTCAACGACAACAAGCAAATACTCGGCCACGGCAAGACAAAATATGGCTTGGAACACCATCCAGTCGAAATGTTTGTGAGAAATCAAAAGTAGCCTATTCATCAACCCTTGCTAATGACGCCAAGCGTTTGCAAAGCACACGTCACTCTAGATGCATTACAGTTCTACAGGGAGACGAGTAGGTTCGAACGACACAAGTACTACCATAGACAGCGCAACGAAGATTAGCCACGTATGCAGGATAACCTTGGAAAAGAAAAGAGTGATCAGTTGATTAATGTGGCAGACAAGCCAAAGACCCCGATTACCCAATGCTTATCTCAACCAAATTCAAGACCCCGGAACGCTGTGACTCCGCCTTTCGCCGCATAAGCCGACCTCCAACAGCTGAGCGCTCTTCTTCATAAATGACCGATCCTACCAAGGCGGAGTCAGAAAAGGTGTTCAAAGTACTCAGAGCGCAGAAAGGGAACAAGGTGAGTCCATTGTGAGGCCTCGTAGTTCCCACCTTCATCATGATCATCGATAGACATGTTTCGACTGTCAAGCCCGGAACCCGACGTGGTCGAGCGTTACATTTGGTGTGTACATATGCTTGGACTGTTCCAGCGTACATCGGAATATGGGCGTGCACATTAGTTTTGTACGGTGGGTAGTATATATTTCACGACCGGTCCATGTCCTTAACCCTGGCGAGTGAACAGTTCGACGAATCTCGATAGCTGGCAACTAAACCAACTGCGAACTATGAAAGTCGGTGGAAATGCCTCTGCAACAGAATTTTTCACCCGTCATGGTGGCGCCTCGCTCTTGAGTGACACCGACCAGAAGAAAAAGTATTCGAGCAGGACAGCGGAGCTCTACAAAGAGGAACTCGCCAAGCGCGTCAGGGAAGATGCCATCAAGTACGTATCACTCAGTCTTATACTTTCCAACATGCACATCCTGGTTGTTAGATTCCCGACTCAGGTCTTCGTGGACGGAATGGACATATCGGAACCAACCGACTCCCCCTTGCATGGGGAAGATGACTTCTTTTCCTCTTGGGACAAACCCACCCCAGCCAAGCCTACACCTCCCTCCACCACAGCTACAGTACTGCCGACCATCGGTCGACCCATTTCCCGAGATTCATCATCAACCTCTTCGCGCGTCACTTCGTCCTCTGCAGTCAATAGTTCCGCGAGACCAGGTGCTTCACGCTTAAATTCGTCAGGACCAGCAGCCACTTCCTCTACTAATGCTATCACTCTTGCGAAAAAGAGCAAACTTGGGGGTCTTGGAGCAAAGAAGGCCGTTGCACCAATTAATTTCGCCGAGGCGGAACGAAAAGCTGTCGAGGAAGCCGAACGCATCAAGCAGCTTGGATATGATCGGGAACGCGAGGAGGAAGAAGAGCGTGCCAAACAAGCTGAGCAGACTGCACAAGCGGACGCGAAAGCCAAGGCTACCCCTTCTACCCCGACGACGACGACGATACCCGGCAAAGTGGATGTCCAGAAAGGGAACAGCCAAGACCTCGAGAGGTTAGGAATGGGCTTCCGCAAATTAGGTTTTGGCAGTGTTCCTGCTGCATCTCCGACAGTACCCAGCCGGTCTGCGTGCGTATCCAATGATTGCGATCTTGACTCCACGACTGAGGATATCTATTACTCACAGGCCGCCAGCTGATGATGCACCCATGACGGCGCGGGACAAGTTTGGAACCCAGAAGGCCATTTCTTCGGATATGTTCTTTGGACGGAATGACTACGACCCTACTTTCCTCTCCGAGTCCAAACAACGGTTGTCCAACTTTCAAGGGGCGACGTCGATCTCTTCCAATCAATACTTTGGTCGCGAAGAGGAAGATGAACATGAGCGCAGCGGGTCCGAGGGGGGTCTTTTGGGTGACGGCAGCCTTGCGAATCTGGAGGTTGCTGCGCGAGACGTCATCTCCCGCGTGATGTCTAATCCCGACGTTCAGAACGTGGGCGAGAGCATCCGAACGGGTGCCTTGAAGGTATGGTGTCATCCTATCTTTTGTGCGGTGCCTTGGATCTCTGACATGAATCTGACAGCTTTCTGATTATTTGGCGCAAATGTCCCAACACTAAGTCTTGCAGTCGAACATAAATGAGTGCTACCTCGCTTCACGAACTTGCCTCGGAAAACTGGATGATTACCGTTCTTTTTCGTCCATGGTATCGTTCATAGTCGGTAGATCGAATAACATTCCATGTCTAGCCTGGATGCCTATAGCTTTACATGATTATATATACATTTTTTCCTGACTGAGAGGCATTCATTACCGCGGTCTGAGTGCTAGGGGACAGCCCACTGGAGACGGATCAGTGAATTTGAGAATAAAAAAAAAGGCCACATGCCCAGCTCGATGATGACATCGATGACCAGTGGGGGTCGACGTCATCTCTGGTTTATTGCAAGCGGGTGGAAGAACACGGAAGCCCTTTGAGCGTCAACGACCGCGAGTCCCCATAGACTGGAAATTCGAGGCGAAAAGATGGCCTGTACGTACAAAAGTCACCCCTAAGCCCTGAGCGGTGTGACCGGCTGTATGCATCAAGCTTTATCAAGCTTTATCGACGTTAACCCCGGGACATCTCCATGAGACTTGTAAGGGTCTCCTGATTCCTGTGTGGAGCTGCTGAAGCACCACCGTCTGACTCGTCCCTCGTCTGTCTATCCGTTTGTGTGCCTGTGGCGATGTACACCCCTGTTTTCAGGCGGACGGTCGCCCAGGTTACTGACTACATACATACATACAAGGGTAGACCTGGCACGGGTGAACAGGGGAGCAGCGGGACAATGTAATGGCGGAGGCCGCCGAGAGTAGGGTATTCGGAGCAGGTTGGACAGAGCACTGTCAGTCGTCTTTCAGTAATAGGAGTACTATGAGCAGCGACGGCTGTCCGTCGTCTAAGTGCGTCCAATGCGGCATCAGGAGAAGGAGTAATTTTAACGGGTCTGATCGTCCTGTCAAGCACGCGGCGTTTTTTTCTGGTTTTGAGAGGGGGGGAAGGCGTCGTCCGTCGTCACCCGCAAGATGATGTCGTCGCGGGGGACTGATTGAATGTCTAGACTCTCTTTTCGATAGACACGCCAGTTAGACGGGGCGATTAGGATGTGTCAGGTATATATTTTGTTCTGTGTTGCCATTATACAAAAATGGTTCAAAGACGAAAATACATCACGAGATGGAAGTGTTTAAACGAGTTATGTCGACGAACACAGTGGCATAGATTAGCATACCTATGACGTAGCTAGTAAATCACTTGCATACCCACGCCTCAAAGTTCCCACATACGTTCCTTTGCACTGGGCTTCAAAGCCTGAAACTCGAAAGATCGTGTGAGATATACCCTCTTCCTTGCTTCACCATGCCCAAAGAGTAGTTGCACGGCCTACGTGTCCCAAACAAAATGAGCAGTTGTTAGCCGAATATATGGGATATTTAAAAGGTCCTCGGCGTCCGACCAGCTTGTCGTGAACCCAGAGCGGCCCAGGATAATCGATTAGACGTTTCCCCTGTGATTGGCTAACAAGTTCCCGGTGGTGCTATACCATATACAACAATGGTCCCGTACCCTCTCTCGACGTCATCGGACGACCAAATCTCGACCAACGTACCTTTTTACTCTTCGCGATCTTTCATGCCAGGTACACGTTGACCTTCATTCCGGAACCCTGTCCTGATAAATATATCATGTCTTTTTTGTTTCAGTAACCATAGTACGCGGAATTTCGGGTGAGTATAACAGGTCATGACACTGACATGCATCAATCAAAAACGTGTGCAATCGGACGATCTGGGAGGCAAGGTCATCTGACGCCCGTGCGTGAGGCGTTGTACCCATGTCAAGGCAGAAAAAGGGTCGTCCCGCGTCACAGGTTCATTCAGTGGAGCCTCTCCAATAAAGGCAGGACTCTGCCAGCATAACATCTTCCTAAAAGGTCCATCCTCGGAGTGGGCGTGGGCGTAGTAGACCTGGAAGGTTCATTCCCCAGGAAGCAGAGAAGACGACTTAAATCCAACAGATATATTGGGGTTGGGATCAGTGAGGCTTGGGGACAAAGGCCAGATAGATTGACAATGAACTTGGAGTGAAATGTGGTGATGTGTTCTCAAACATCCATTCCAAGTTTATCATCATTCTATCTGGCTACCTGGTATTCTCATTGCTGGTGAGGGAAGTGTCCGAGGTAGACTGCAAGGATGAAGCTATGGAATCATAGCATGGAAGCATCTACCGGCTAGACTTGATTCAGTGCCGGGTTAGGGTGGTCAGGTGAGGAATAAAAGCGGCGTCTTGGCAAAAAGAACTGTCATGGAACGCATATGAGGGCCAGAGCCAAGGGGTGAACGTGATGAATGCGATTGTCGGAGAGTACCTTGATCGATGGGCCATTGGATTGCAAGGAATACAGGGATCGAATCTGCCTCGTGGCATGGGTGGTGGTCAGGCGGGAAGTTGCTCATCCAAATGGGGTCAGTTGTATAAACCTGTGTGTATAGCATCCAAATATTAGTGTTAGTACAGACAGGACTTGCTCGAATAGTGGGCCGTTTTGATCCGTGCGAGTGGCTGGCAGATCAAGGTAGAGTATGTCATCCTTCCAGCTATGGGCCCCAATGTGAAACGTCAACGTTTCAACCTGCATCCAGACTCTGGAATCAAGCTCGGAACGTAGTTTGGGGGGACCCTGCCAAGGTTCATGATCCACTGGCATCGGTATTACGAGAGTAGGCTACACACCGAATAGAAGCATTCGGGTGTCGGAGCGTGCAGCGGGTCACCGCCCCATGCTGTACTGCAGGATGGCAATGAGTAGGTGCAAGTTTGTTCTCTGCGGTGGGCTAGGCCTCCCGACTCGAGGACACAAGGTTTGATATCGAGCGGGACATGTTTGAAATCATTGGCACGTCTTAGTTCGCTCATAGAGGAGGGTGGTTCGGAACAAGGATCACTTTTCGGCTCTAACCCAAACATAGCTCCATGGTGGCGCGATGCTTGGCAGTTTTTCTTGGGCGCTCCTGCTGTGAGTCACCATTGCCCGCGTTGCTTCCGGCCCACCAAGGCGCAGAGTGTATCCCCTTCTGCACATGCCGGTGGCAGTTGCGACCCTGTTTGACTCCTCCGACGTCGATATCGTCGCTGAGACGTGTGGTTGATCAAGTTTGCTGCGGAGGGTCCTTGAATATCAGTGTCGGCCATCCATCGGCCATCTGTTGAGTGCACCTTCCAAATATGGAATGGCATCGGACGTCCGTGCGTGACCGTATGACTGAAATAGCAAGTTATTCCCACGATAAATTGGATGACCTCCTCTGCGCTCCTTTCCCCGCACGTCTCGCACGCTTTCTCTTCTTTCTCTCCGTTTCAGATCAGTCCCACGTCTTTCCCTCGTATTTAATCCTCTCCCTGTGATTGTATCCTCAGCATTCGCACTGCATCTGCATCTTCACCTTCTCCTCACCCATGGAAACACTCGTCCATGCTCGCGGAACACCCTTTGACTACTCACAGTACTCGGACGATCGCAACGACACGCCTGAAGCTGGCTTTTGCTGTCCGGATCTTGATCAACAAGTCTCACAACAATTCCTTTGTGAAGAATGGAGCTCACCCTCCTCCCTTGCCCAGCCATTCTCACAGACACAGGAATCCCACATATCGCCCGCAGCAATGTTTTTGGCAGCATTCACACCACCCGCGCAGCCCATGCGTCAGCCTGATGACGAAGGTGAGGTTGTCGCCGGCTATGTCCTTGGTCCGGTCATTGGCCGCGGTGGCTTTTCGACCATCAGACGCGCCTTCTTTCCATCAGGTGGCGTAGTCGCAATCAAGATCGTGAAACGATCAGACATTGCAAGTCAGAGCGATCCATCCTTGGTTCGAAAGCGTCTTGACCACGAAACCGACATATGGACCTCTCTCAGTCACGAACACATCCTTCCCCTCTTTTCCGTCGAGCATACATCCTATGCCGACTTTTATGTCACCCTCTACTGCCCTGCAGGCTCTCTTTACGACATTCTCAAGCGAGATGGCACGCCTGCCCTGCCTCTTGATGACGCTGGAATGATGTTCCGCCAAATCGTCCGAGGTGTACGATACTTGCACGAAGTTGCCGGATATGTCCACAGAGATATCAAACTCGAAAACGTCCTCGTGGACGAAATGGGCGTCTGTCGCGTCAGCGACTTTGGTCTTGCCCGCAAAACTGGCGAATCAGACGATGAGGAGCACTTGGATAGCCAAGACAACAACGCCGTATATCGTCACCGCTCCGTCATCCACCATACCATACGGCATGCCAAGCCTACATTACCCTCCCATGCATCCATCCTCCGCCACGGTCCACGCCGCCATCGCACCTCCACTCCCATCGGCGACCACTCCCCCGCTCCCGTCCATCCCGCGCACGCATTTCAACCAGGTTCATTGCCTTATGCCGCACCAGAACTCCTGTCCCCGCAGACACATGGCAGGCGTCACGGTGCAGATCCAGCACAAGACATGTGGGCACTAGGGTGCCTGCTCTATGCCCTGCTCTCGGGTCGACTTCCGTTCTCTGACCCGTTTGAGCCCAGGTTGACCATGAAAATTCTACATGGTGAGTCGCAACACGTCTTTAGTTCGCTTTTCGCTCATGTGTTTCCTCTAGGTGTGTATGACATGCCAACTAACATTGGCCGTGGGGCAAATCGTGTGTTGAAGGGATGCCTTGAGCGTGACGCGCGGAACCGTTGGACCATCGCGATGGTGGATGAGATAGCGTGGGATATTGGTTGGGGACAAGTGGATGAGTCTTCTGTATCACATGTGGACGAATTTGAGTTCATAGATTGTTCCCGCCGACTCACGCGCCGCCGCTCGCGTTCATGCTCTCGCGACTTCGACCCGCCTTCCTCTCGCACGCGCAGGTCCCTTTCCTGTCTCTCTGCCTCGACGTCGAGCTCGCTCTCGAGCAGAAACACGAGCCCGAGTGGGTCGAGACCGCCGACCGCATGTGATATCGGGCATGCTGTATTGGACTTGCCGACCACGACTCATCTGGATGTCGCTGGGTCAACCCCTCTCTCGCCTTCATCCCCTGTCGAGCGCGGCCGGAGCCCGAGAAAAGAATCCATGTCCCTGGTTAATCGGTTCGCCCCTTCAATAGGGGCTTCTACGGCACTGTCCGATCTTGGCCGCGAACCCAGTCGCGGACGACGGATGTACTCGGGTACAGATGTACTTGACAACACTGCCCGCTGGGCTTCTGCGTTGGGCCTCAACACTATTGCGGAAGTCACGACACACTTGAATGGCGTGTCGTCGTCTGCAGTGGAGAAGTTGCGCAAGATACAAAGCAAATACTTGCACCATTCTGGCAAGTCCAAGTCCGAGAGGAGCAAGAGGGCTGAGAGTACGCCACCCACGTCAACTTGGACTCATCGCCACTCCCGAGGCGTCAAGGAGGACTTGCCGTTGTCGAGACTAGATGATTCTCTTGGTGTCCGGGGTGCATTCCTCCGCGAGCCTAGTGCCACTCCAATCCCAGTTGTCCGTAAGAAGGGGACACGAAGTCGCAGTGTGGACTACGAAACCGATAGCACTGCACATCGATATTTCTGAACTATTCAATCTCGGCACTTGTCTGTCTCTTCTCTGCTCTTTCCTGTCGATGTTGTCGTGCTCTTGCCAACCTTCAACGAGAATACATTTGTGAGTCTCATTCATGGTGGACGTGAGCCCGCTTGTCTCTTGTCTCGTCACCAATTACGTGTGCTTATCAATGTATTTCCCCTTGTATCTCTAGTCTCTAAAGATATATGCGTACAACATTGTGATACCAGTCACTTTTCCATCTTCATACTCTATCCAATCTTACTTCTCGCTCCGGCTCTCGCTCTCACTTAAAACGCGTCCTATTCTCACACCTCTGTCTCTGTCTCACTCACTCACACCTTGTTTAATATTCATAGCCATTACTTTTGGGATGATGTGTTTCTTTGCTAGCTGACATGAATGAACACCCCTCTTTTTCACTGGTAAAAAAAGACAAAGGTATTTATCTGGTGTCTTTGGTGTTTGTATTTAGCCACGACGATATACTGTACTAGCCATCGAACGTGCTCCAAGCGTGGAATGGATATGGATATTTCATTAATGATCATGGTTAGTATTCCGAGTGATAAGTTGGCAGGACCGTCACTTGACCGTGGCTGTGGTCCGTAAGCATCGGTTTTGCATCAGGTATTACAGTTGTGCTGGATCTGTCATTTGTGTAATGAAACTTTCTTTGACTTGCCCCTCCGGGATCCGCTGCACCGCTATTACCAATCTACACAGCCTGGACTTTCAAAGCAAGTATGTACTTTATTATATGTACTGTACATCCGCACACATACATATATCACAGTGGAATGCACGTCCTTCGCTTCACTCCGAGGCCGTATTTGCGTCAAATCAGTGTCTGTGATTGGGTGGAGGACTATGATTGACCGTGCCACTTATGTCGGAAAACTTACGAGCGGTGCGGCCGCCCATTGGTCGTTATTTGCAGGCCTGCATAGCTGTTGGCACCTGAAACGGTTCCTTGCACTACCCCTGTCCAGGCACCTGACCCCAGGTCGGACCACCAACGTGGCTACGGCTAGGACAGCAAGAAAGGAGGGCTCTACACGTAGGCAAACCCTGGTAATATTATAGCTCGAGTACACGCCCCACCGGCCCATGTTCAGATTAGATGTGCTTATGTAAGTTAGGGGCTAAATAACTTGTATTTTCAGACAAGCTTTCGGCGACAGAGACGTTAGGCGTTGGCAACACAAGCGACACGACTCATGTATTGCATAAAAATCGTAAAATGATGCGCCGTGTTACACACACTGCATGCGGTGGAGCCGTACGGTCGAAAACGGAACACCACGCGAACACTGGAAACACCCATCGGAAGGGGTTTGCGAGATGGTGCCTCGGCGGGGAATGGGAGAGTTGTAATGAATACGGTGACAACACGGAATTCGCATGGGCAAAATGCACGCTGTGGATAGAGTGATGGCGACGATCCGAATCGACACGCGCACCACACGTGTCTGCAGACATAACTTACTTTCCGGCTCCAAAGTAACGTGGGCTGAGCGGAAAGGGTGAAAAGAAGGAGAAATAAGGGCCATCCGCACATCATCCGCCCGGAAGCCGTAGTCATTCCCATCCGATCTTCAGTCCGCCCGTCGACACCCGAAGGGTCACCTGGTTTCGAGGGTCACCAGACAAACCACAAGGTCTGGATATGTTTGGGTCGTTCGGGTTGTTGGCCGTCGTCCCTCCTGATCCGTGGGGCAGTGGTTTCGTGCTGTCGAGAATGGACCATCAAGATACAACTTTACGGCCGCCACAGGGCCCTCTGCTTGATAGGGGTCGTCCTTGGTAGTATCGTTGGACATGTGCATGAGGTTACCACCCAACGCTTACTTGCAGTCTTTACCATAAAATCTGTATATCCCAGCAGGTCGGTCTATTTCCATCCCGTTCCGTATGAAACTCAAGCAACGTGCACTAGCGGATCTGGTGGAACGACAAGTCGAAGCGCCTCGACGGCGGGCACGTTTGCGAATACGGACACGTTCAACACGGACCGCAAGCCGATCGACACGCCGCTGGTCCCGTTGAATGGACGAGACCCCGCGGGCATTGCATGTGGGGGTGCACTTGGCCTGCGTTCTTCTCTCACGCTGTTCATCGCGGGATTTATGGCCAACGGTTGAACCTGGACACACACAACGAACTTGACGTGGAAGTGGACCGTGGAAATTCCATTTGGACAGATTCCTCTGGTTTGCGCTCGAGGTGTTGACCGATGTCGAGCAAGTCGAGAGCGTCGGTCTCGTTGCAGAGGGGTATCTGCTACACGGCCCACAATTGCCATCGTTTCACGGGGATCAGATCACGGAGGTCACGTTGACCAGATCGTCGGTAGATATCGAGTCCTCCTTTATGAGCATATGGCAACTAAGTGAAAAAGGACTGCTTCTACAAGACTGCATGCACATTCATCGCTGTGGAACCAGTCGAGCCGCGCTAAGCGAACTTGTTTGGTTGTGCCCTGTCGAAAATGCAGTCGCAGGCGCACCACTGGTTATAAACGGTGTGTATTAGTTGCAAGTAATCAGCATATTGTTGCAAGTTTCGATTGAACGTTTGCCTTCACAGTCGGATACCAAAGTGGACCGGCGCCCGGTCACAGCAGAGGTGCAAGTAACTCCTCTTCTCTTCTCTTTCTTTCTTTTTTCTTGGCTTCTTGGTCTACCGGAGCTGTGGGGAATCGACTGGTTTGAAACTGAATGGTGAAACACAACATTTTAGCTCTACTCCTGCAGAGGTGAAACTCGTACTCTCCCCCTGTCTCAACCTTGAAAAGACCCCGACGACTGTGTCCGTGTCGTGTCTCCGGGTATTGAATCAACTTCAAGCCATGATGGCTTTTGTAATTTATCCTTTCATGTCACGGAACACCCTCCGGCACCGGGTATGCTTAGTCCCCATAATTTCAACTCACCGGTTACCGCTGGTGGGACCGAAAAGAATCTTGACCCCAGCATTGAAATCAGTATGGGAAGAAAGAAGGGGCTAGGCAGGGACACACTTGGCTTCTTGTGGATACAGTAGAAGTTGCCAAGCGATAACGTTACACACCCGCCTTGCGGGTTCCTTGGGCTGGGCCTACGTATGATGGTCTTCCGAGCCTCCACTCGTTTGTTGGGAGCACAGGTGAGTTGTACTCTCGGTTGAGGTGGCCGAGGGTGGTTGTTCATCTTTCATTGTCCGCGGGGCTTGTGTGACGACGGTGAAAGAGGGATACATGCAATACGATCTTGTTCTTTCGTTCAGACTTTATGAAACCCTCACTAGAAAGGCTCACGGTCGAGCCCGGCCATGTACAAACCGAATCGTACGTGTCATCCTGTGCGGATTTAGCATAGCACCTTTCTTCCGGGATGCAGGAGGTCAATCCACCCAAGACACTTCTGGGATAGCCGCAAACCGTTTAAGTAATAGCATGTAAATAAATAAATAAAAATACCGACCCAGGCTATCCGGTGTCGCTCTATTTATTGGTGATGTGTAGACCACTTGACACCTGATCTAGGGCTCAGTTGGTCGCGGTCCAGATGAGACGCGCGGGAAAGCGAAAATATGGACTCACTTTCCACGCTGTTTGACGCCGTCAACGCAGAGTCGGGATCCTCGACCAACTCTCCAGGGAGATGTGGCACCAGGATGTAGCGGTGAATACAGCACAGCACAGTTTCTCTGAAGACAAGGGCTTAGTGGGGGATATCCGATTTGTGCATTCATCCTGCACTATATTACATAACATTAATGTATATGCTCCCGTCTTTCCTTCCCCCTCCGCGTCCTTCCTCCCGCTGTGACGACGACTGAGGTATGTATTCGGACTCGCGCATACACATTCTCATAACTTTGCATCTCGCATATCTCGGGCTAGCTTGCATAGGATCATTGGCTGTCGTCTCTGACCACTCGGCATGAGAGAGGTCCAGTGCTGGGCCACGGACAGCCCGTGCTTCGTTGGAGTTACGCAAAAATGGGGCTCCAGTGTGTGTTCGCTGTTGCGGTTGACCCGTTTATCTGTTTCACCGCTTTCTTCAGCGGCGTAAGGCACGAAGGAAGTCAACTGTGTTTCATTGAACTCCACCTACTGGATAGTTGGGGTGGAAGTTACCTGGTTCCACGTATGGGAACGAATAAGCACGGGCGGGCATCCAAGGAAGCCCAGTGGCGCTGGCCTATGGAAACGCACCCCGTTATCGTTTGCAGCTGATTCTCCAGCTAGCAAGATTTACCCCCACCAGCCTTTTATTGGGTCGCGTACATCATACCCCCACGGTCACCACTGCCCTGTTTCTGTTTGCTCCAGCCGGTATGTCCATAAATAGTCCTAGAAGGACATAGGGGGTAAGTCCCCTGACGGCAGTATTGCAGGTTTGAGACTACTATCTACCTTCTCTTTACCATCTATGCGCGTACGGTCACGGCGCTGATCTTCGGAGAGGGCCGTATGACGCCGCGGCGGACAGGATTGATAACCCTGACTGTCTTCCTTAGCGCCTATGAATCAGGGTCCCTGCGAGACACTAGTTTCGCCACTTGCTCCTCACCTCGGGTCATCTCGTTACGCTGGATTACCACTTTTACTGCAAGCCCTCCCACCAGAACGCAACTTACATCTCCACGCCTTTCCATGGGCGATGCAAGAAAGAAGTTTGTCGAATTTATCAACGATCAGTTCACTCTTTCGGAAGGTGGCTATCCGGGTTGGGGCCTCACCTCCACAAGGAGGGCCGATCGATCGGTCATTCCCTGATCATTTCATAGGCACCAACCAAATGTTCCCGCTCCTCACAAATACGCCGTGGGATCTTTCCGTATCTGTCTGGCAGGGCTCCATCATATCTCTAATGATGATAGAAAATCCACTTGGTTCACTTGCGGAAGGCTGCACCTCGATGGATCCATGACAGTCCGAGAAGAATGACGCCAATTTCTTGCAGGGAAATTCCCTCCACAACACCTAGACCATTTCCAACGTCGAGAGCGTCGAGATCATTGATCGTTCATTTGACTGGGAGTGTGCACGAGGGGCGGTACTTGGGGGTTTTTATGACCCTTCCATCAAAGATGCAGTCACGAAACCCGGTTGATGTTCGTGGGACCGACGAGCTCATACATGATGGGAACGAAGTGATGTTGGAGCGTCTTGATAGGGAAGCGTCCGTGATTGATCGCCCTGGCACTGAATCTGTAACTGTCATATAGGTGAACCTAATATTATTTGTATCTCTGGAAGCGTTCATAACGGTCTTGCGATGCTTATTCACAGCGACCAATCATACATCTAATGTCACTGGATGTCACTGGATTTATCACCTTTTTATGCCAGATCGATCGACGAGCCTTGTCCTGGGGATGCTTTGGTGAGGTGATATTCGGCATTGAAACTAGATAATAAATACGAAAGCGAGTGCGAGCCCCAATGTTCGAAGGTGCACGCTCCAATTCAAAACCCTTCCCCTGCTTAGGTCTCCGTATTCCACAAAGTATTCCTTGGGCGACCATATGTTCAGTCGACGCGAACTATGATACACGAGAGCGGAAGAATCATACAAAGATCACACATCGGTGCCACCATCGAATTAGCTCTCGGGCATACAATTCCAAACAACAGTGAATACTACTAATAACTAGGGTATCACCTCCATCGGTGTATGGCCACTAGCAACGATCACATCTTCCGCAGCCGACCGTCGCGCGGTGCGTTCCGCCGCTTGCGCTTGTAGTACCTCGACTTCCTGCTGTAGCTTTGTCTATCACGGGATCAGTCGCGCAGCTATGACATGGCGTCGCCCCGTCGCTCGGACACACTCACCACCTTGGCCTCAAGCTCGGCTTTGTCAAAGATCGAATATGCGGGTGGCGGTGGAGGCGGAGTCACGAGGCTACCTTATCACGCGGTGAGTGGTGTGCCAGGATGAATTTTACTGACTGGGATAGTTACCAAAGGCGGCCCTTTTGAAGACCTCCTCCATGAGCTCGTGGTTGCGTTTGTATCGCGTGAGCGCGAGCGTCCGCGTTGATATCGTCTCGAACTCATCTAAGGCATCAAAGTTCTGTATCAGATACTTCCCGCCCATTCGAAGACAATAACTTGTCCCACCTGCAGAGTCGTCATCGTCTAGTCGGGGTGGAGCAGGCCGTTGCTACGAAGAAGTACAAAGACTCTTCATCAGTTTGTTTGCGAACTAGGACGGAACAAACAGCGCACCCCTCCCATGCTCCCACCCTGTTCGCGCGCTCGTTCTCGTTCCCGTCGTCTCTCTAGTGATTCCATGTTGCTGTTCTGTTGTGCCAGCATGGCCTGCGGTGTCATCCCTACCCCCTGTACGTTCATATTCATCGATTGTGGGTTCATTCCCTGTGGCGGCATGGCCATCCCTTGTTGATTCATCCCCATCACTTGAGTGTTCATTCCTGCTGGACCTTGTGGTGGAACCGGACCAGTGGAACTCGGATAAGCTTTTTGACCAGCTTTGTCGCCCATCACATACACCGGAGGTTCTGTAATCTGACGGAGCGGATATTGCCGCACGGGTGAATTTAACAGAGAAGGAACCGTCTCTGCGAGTATATCAGTATCAAGAGTGGAAGACAATAAAGTAAAAAAACAATATCAATATCTGAAACGTTGCTCGAAATGTGTGATAAGATCACTCTACGCGAGAATTACAACAGTTGAAGGGGAGAGGACGACGATGTTTGACTGGGTTGAAACAAGCGAAAGCAAATGGAAATGGAATATTCTCCAAACGTCGTAAAATATGCCAAGCGATAAGGAGTGAGAATCGTGAGGTCTATCTGAAACACGAGACATAAAGAAAAAGTAAAAGAGTGCCTAGACTCACGT
>JBBPKD010000112.1:0-39508 GCA_038089075.1 Singerocomus inundabilis
GAAAGGGTGTGTTTCGTGTATTCTTGATATTCGTATTTTCTCCTGAGTCTGCTAGGTATTGGGAAGATGAAGATCAGACAAAGAAGGTCATGCGCCCAGATCCTGAAGATGAATCTGTTGTATGGATGCATACAGGCGATAAAGGGATAATTGATGAAGAAGGTTATTTGAAGAGTACGTTTGTGACTAAAATGCAACACATTTCAGGCTGATCTGAGATTAATCGTTGCAGTTGTTGGTCGAATCAAGGTCTGTTTTTGATGTGCTCACCGTACAGGATAAATGACGTTGTACCAGGACATCATCATTCGTGGTGGAGAGGTGAGTTCTCGTCACAAAAATACCTGCGGCGTTTATTACTCAGTTTCCGGCATTTATTAGAATTTGTTCCCCGTCCAGATAGAGAACGCCTTGACAGCATGCTCATCTATAAGAGAGGCAGCGGCAGTGGCAGTTCCAGATACAAAATATGGCGAAGTCGTTGGAGCGTGGATAGTACTCGAGTCAGGTACGACGATGTCGAGGGAGGAAGTTCGTCAAGTTGTTCGAGACCACATCAACCCGCAGGTATGGGCGGATCATCGGGCTGCATTCCGTTTATGCTTAGATGGGTGTTGTTACAGAACGCGCCAGTGTGGGTATGGTTCATCGGGGACGGTTTGGACGCGGAGGAGCTGCCAAAGACTGCGAGTGGCAAGGTGATGAAGCACGTTTTGAGACGGTGGAGTGCAAAGTTGGCCGAGGACGGGGTGGGCAAGGTTGCAGACATGCCGATATGCCGAATGAGCGTGTGAAATTAGTTCTCATAATCTATTTACTTAAATGCGTCGGCCGACTAGTCTACCTCTGTCGCTCATGTCCGTCTCTAAGCGTGTCCGCATCTATACCCTCGAGGACCTCGCCGCACACAAATGTGCGCAGAGCTGTTGGGTGACGCTCAAGGGCAAGGTCTACGATGTCACTGCCTTTGTCTCTGATCATCCTGGAGGTAGTGACCTCATTCTCAACAACGCCGGCACGGACGTGGAAAACATCATGAAGGACAAGGATTCACATGACCACTCGGATTCAGCATACGATATGTTGGAGGAATACATAATAGGCCGTTTAGGCACTGAAGCGACGACCGTCAGCGACGGTGCGTCCTTGTAATTTGCTTCTATGTAACTTTGTCTCACGTTGCACGAAAAGACTGGGAAGCGACTGATGACTTCCACCCGGAGGACACTGACTCGGTAGAGGACTTTGCAAGGAGTCAGTTTCTCGACCTCCAGGAGCCATTGCTTTGGCAAATGTGGAATGCCAACTTCAGGTTCGTTCGATGTCAGCAGCATGTAGTCTAGTTTAACTCTCCATCCAGCAAGTCGTATTACCTCAGACAAGTTCATCAACCGCGACATTTGAAGGAGTCGGCGCGTTTGTTTGGCCCTGCCGTGCTCGAGGTGAGTCTCTCGCAATTCCTCTAGCGAACGATCACCCTTTAATTGTGCGATTAGTTGTGCACGCGTACGGTGTGGTATGTGGTACCTCTATTCTGGTTACCAATTGCAGCCGATCTCTTCTTGCGCTCGATGTTGCAATTCACCATGCCAATACCTACTTTCTGGGAGGCACCCCTATACCCCCTTTCTGCCCTGTCCGTTCTGTCAATGGAAGCGTTTGTCAAGACGTTGTCCTGTTTTTTCCTAGGAAATTTCATCTGGACGATATTGGAGTATGGAATGCATCGTTTCCTCTTCCATATCGATGGCCTCTTGCCCGACCATCCTGTTTTCTTGACACTGCACTTCTTGCTTCATGGCATTCATCACTTCATGCCAATGGACCGGTAAGTGGACCCATTGTTTGCTCAAGTGTTTTTTTTTTATTGTTTTCAGTTTGAGGCTTGTTATGCCACCAATCTTGTTCGGTGTCCTTCAAGCACCGTTTACACGGCTTGCCTATCTATTATTCCCAACTGCTGTTGCAAATGGCATCATTTCTGGCGCGTTCACATTCTGTGCGTATTTTGGATACTTGCACTGCTGCCCTCATTTCTCACCGACGCCGTAGACGTTCTGTACGATTGCATGCACTATGCGTGAGTGTGTCCTCTTCTGTCCTACTTGCATGCTCATGCCTTGTAGGTTGCATCACAGCAGGCTTCCTGCGTACATGCGGGAAATGAAGAAATACCATCTGGCACATCACTACAAGAACTTTGAGCTCGGGTTCGGAGTTACCAGTACGTGTAATTGTTTTTGCGTCAAATTGCTTTGACACATAAGATATAGGCAAGATTTGGGACTATGTCTTCAGCACGGTGCTCTTAGTGTAGGGTTCCGAAAGCCAGGACCCCTGTGCAGCATTTGGTAACATCTTTTGGACTCTACGATAGTGGACACGTCGATACTGCTTGATCGTCGGATAGATTACCCCTACTTTAAATATGAGGACGATGTAATGCGTTTGTGCATGGCAAGCTAGCGTCATTCTGAGACATAGCCACACTGTTTAAGCATTATGGCGACATCCACTGGAATGCCAGCCAACAGAGTTAGTATTGGCATGGATGAGGCGTCCTTGCTCAAGGCCTACAAATTAGCCACACTCAATCCAACGTGAGCCCCTCGAAGCCGTATGAAATGACTTGTTGACATGCATGGCTACTAGGAAGTGGGAAGAAGCGGATTATGACTTTGAAGATCCACTATCTGGCATCGTCACCTCGGTTGGTGCGGATGGCGATGGCGATCCGTTGGGTCTAGGTGCTACTGTCGAGTGCGCCAATTATCTCGTCGTGCTTTAGCGTCTTACTGATTACGGTCCTTTCAGTGTTTGGAACATGGACGCTGAAACGAGTAGGCACTTCACGTTGCGAGCTGTCGTGTTGTAGGCTGGGTTTGACAGTCACACAGAGGCTTCCGTCATATTAAGTTCGAAGTCGTTCGACCCCAAGGCTTTCTTGGCTGCAGTACACCCCAATGCGACGTACCAAGACCTGGCCGCTGGCATATCTCATCTCCAGGCGTCCATTGATGCGCGGTCAGAACAGGTTCGGGTACTTGTTGAGGACAATTTTGATCGTTTTGTCGCGGTGAAAGCGTCTACGGATGGTGATTTTCCTACAAACTATACAGTCGAATCTGCGCTCACCACACACAAGTTTTATATACTGAAATGCGAGAAGGCCTCTTATCCGATACCAGCGAATATGCATCGAAGCCGCTTACCGATCACCTAAAACGTAGGCCAGCGTGCTGAGTTTCTACTATCCAATCCCCTCACCGAGCGTGTGTATGCATAGGTTCTACCGTCAAGGCTAACCAAGTGTTCCTTCCTGTCCTGGAGAATTCTGCCAAAGCTCAACGGCTGCGTACTACGCTCTCCGTATTCGAACGCTCCAAATTCCTTTTCAGTCTCCCGGGATCTCTCGCGGAATCCATCGAGGCAGTTAGTGGAGAATTAGTGATTGTGATTGTTGAGACTATTTTTTTCTTCATATAGGGAAAGTACGAGGTTGCTTTACGAACGTATCACAAGGGCAAATTCCTTCGAGATTCTCGGCAGGGACAAAAGACACCAATCGAGGACTCGGTGAATGGGAAGTCAGCTGATCCCATGTCTGAACAGAAACGGATATTGGAGAAAGTCTGGTCCAATGTTGAAAAGGTCATGGCCGAGATGAAGTCTATTCTCTTATCAAAGCTACACGAACCAAACCGGAGTGTCGAAGAACAGGAGAAAACGATAGAGTATGCTACCTGTCGATTTGAAACATTCGTCGAAGTGACTAGTTGTCCGGCAGGATCCTGTTAGAACTGAACATATCAGAAGACCCATTATGGTCTTATTTTGATAGCCAGCACACCCATGTCATGAAGCAGATCAATGCCTCCTATCGGTCTGGTATCGAAGCCATCAGCAGTAGGTGCATTCCCTGTCAATAAGATGTTATTGACGCTCTACCAGAATCACTAGGCGAGGTCCCTCCTGAAATGAACGTTCTAGACAGTCTCAATACCTCACTAAAATCTCAGCTGCAACTATGTCTTGCCTCCATCGAGACGAAACAACCTGAGTCGGAGATTGGTGAGTCCTAACCTGGTCCATTGCCTGACTATTACTTACTAAATTGTAGCCCAGAATGGAGGTCATGAGGTTTGGGAGGCTATCCTCGAGATGATCAAGAACATGTCCGAGACATTGCTCAATTCGCTTCCTAATTTCTGGAAAATTGCCAAAAGCTTTATAGAGGGTAAATTTAAAAGGGTACGTTCAACGCCCGATCACAAGGATGAGTTACTCACGCCAGTAATTTCAGCCGTCTGGTTCACGACGAAGCGCCCAGCAATGTAGCCGAATGGCACTCGATATTGTGAAACTCTATGTTTCACTCTTGTCCGAGTTCTTCAGTCTATCCGATGTAATTGTGATGCAAAGAAACAGCAACGACACCACACCAAAACTGCTTCCGAGACACTCAAATTCCTTGACCACTGCTCACTTTTTGATCAAGATTCTCATTGAGATCCAAGATTGTGCTCATGAAGTGACGGGGATGGACATCGTCCCTGAAGCCGGCTCGAGTCTTGAGAATCTGGTGGAGAGCACTCGATGGAGATTTGGGGATATCCTTATGTGTGCTTGGTTACGAGGTTGTTACCATACTTTCTTCGTATATGCTATTGATCGTGATGACCAACAGATGCAAGTCTATTCCATCTTCTCGAGACGTGGACACCATCTACGCTGGATCCTTCTGTGACGCAGTTCATGTCTCTGCCTGATGTTTTCCAGAGACATCTGATGACGTGTGCATTAAAATTTGCTGGGGGGATCGAGTTATCGTCGACTTCCTCTTCATTTCGGACCATACAGCAGGGCCATATCTCGCCTGCATTTATGACAAAGATCACGAAAGCATTCCTGGATGCGGTTTACGCATTTTTAGATGGTTTAGTTCATCTGGCTTCACCCGAGTGGTCCACAACGGTGGAGACTCCTGGCGCAGGTCAACCACCGTCGTCACAGCCATTCGACTTGAACGATGTAGTGAGTACGATTGATCGGTTCGAGGTTAGTTGGCTGATGGCCAGGTTAGGACACTAGACTCCTTCTCATGCTGTCCAACTTTGTGTACCTCTCGGGAACTCTTGTTCCCAATATGATCTCTCAGTTAGAAGGTGCATTTGGTGTGTCCAAAGAGGATGATCGTAATGTTCGTTTCTTGTCTTGTTTTTGCAAAGATGATGACGATCCCCCTTGTAGACTCTGATCAAGGTCGTACACACGTTGGACAAGAGGTTATTTGATGCGTATGTAAAACCCAAATCTGATATGGTGACCATGCTACTACGGGAAGGCATTCTGGACCGCGAGATGGACTGGTACGAGACTCCCCAACCAACTGGTGAGCACGGCGTCTGGAATTCGCTGGTATACGAAGATCTGAACTGCAAACAGAAATACGGCCCTACATGTTTCGAGTACCGATGACCCTCGTGGAGATTCATGCACAAGTCGGTCGTGTCGCGGAGGGACTGCTTGACCGTGTTTTGTACGCGCTCGTTGAAGATGCCGCGGACGAGGCTTTGCGCGCTTTTCAGCAGGTCAAACGTTTTGGAATGGGTGGAATGTTGAGGGTGAGCATCACTGGCTTGTGTGGAGATTCTACTAGCAGTTTACCCAAGTGTTCTAGGCCACTCTTGAAATTGAGTTCATGCACCAAACGTTGGCGCGTTACGTCTCTCCTGCAGCGACGAAGATGCTTTCTGAACTATACAACAAGATATCCATGGCCTATTCTCGACGTTCTGGGGACGAGAACTTGCAAGGGCATCTGGACAACGTCAAGAAGATACTTGCTGAAAGTAGGCGGGCGACCAGCATCGAGTTCATGTGTTTCAGGCAGTCGAAGGAAAGGAATGGTAAAAGCGGAAAGTCGAAGTCGAAGGGGGAGAGTACCTCACGCTCTGCCGGACAGAAGCACCCGGTTGCTTGACGGGATGCTGGTCTGTACGATGACTTACACTTGTATGTTGTGCGTCGTCTGTACGCTTCGTCGCATGTAGATACGTGCCAACTTGAGCTTGTCACTCCCTGCCACCACGTTGCCAACAACGATGCCATATCACTTGGTCGTCCAGCCCACACGTTGAGGACCCCATTTATTTGACTACATGGACCCTCGACTCGTATTACGCTCAATTCCCGCAGCACTCGCGGTGATTTGCTCAGGCTGGAATGAGCGCTCAACTTCCTAGCGCGGATAGTCTTGGCGACACATGTCAAGCACCCCCCATTTTTCCATTCTTCCTCGTCCCTTCCCTGTCGTAGCATTGTAACAATGACCACGGCGACTGGTATTCAGGTGACGTTCCCTCAGGAGGTTCAACAGTTGGATGTATCCGAGTTTCAGGAGGGCCTCAGAGTGCCACCACCCAGGTGAGCTTGAGCGCCTGTTGGGAGGCTTTTCTAAAAAACGTCGACTATTCATGTAGGTACCGTCATGCAGCACCTTCGGCACCATGGCCATGGATGGATTTCGATCAGGACGATGCCTCCGTCCCACCGCTTTCGGCTGGTGTGCACGAACCGTGGAGTAGATATCCTCAAAGCCATTTCGGAAACTGGACACCAGACCAGGTGAAACGATGCCGCATGCTGACGATTTGCCAAGATCAATATGCGTGCCAAATACACAAAGTGGACGTATTCAAGGACAAACGGTTTGACAAGCCTGAAGAGGAAGCGGCGCGACCTCGTCAAGTACGCTCGGACCCTGATTCGGCAAGGGAGTATTGGGACGAGCTGCAAAAACCGGTGAGTGTCTTGAGACCTGTGTGTTCCACCATGGTTATTGATTCTAGTCTGGGTCATTTTGGTAGTTTGATTCAAACCTCCACGTCCGAGCCATTTTCATCGAGAACATTACGTTGAACGTGCTGGAGATTCTGGGCGCAAGGTGCGTTGCCTACAACGAGCGTCTATTGTGTCCTCATGGCACCTAGGTATAACATCGAGCCCTTCTTCTTTGCTTCTTCCGCAAACTGGATCCCGTCGCGGTATCAAGAAGACCCGAACGCCCAAGGAGATCGTGCGTGACCTGGCCTGAGACCATATCCGTGTTCGGCTCATACCATGTAGACATCACCGTTGTTCTCCCGTTTATACGTAATGTCAACAATCAGAGAGAGAGGGTCAGTCCCACACCATCAAATGAGACACGGTACCCACCAGAAAAAGAAAAAGGGCCTGGGCTAGCACCTATAACAGGTATTTGTTGCACTCGATTTCTGGCCGATAATAATTAATTCGAGTCAGATACGAAGCAGACCATCGACACACAAGCTCCCCTCGTTCTCTCTGGTACGTATCAGAGTCTAGTGCATTCGACATGTGCTGACTGGCTAGTACCCAGACCAGATAATTTTGCTACAAGATTTACTCGCCATCCACATGGTCCGCAGTACAAAGGAAAACGTGATTATATCATACCACCATCATTCGGAATTTCAGAGGACAACAGCCAAACGTCTCCAGTCACTCGTGCGAAGGACCGGTGATAGTGTATACTGGTCGAAGATCTATGAGAGATCAAGCGATCCGACATTTGTGTTTCTTGCCATCTTGTGGTACGCGTTGTATGCGTGGGACGAGGCGTTGGAGAAGCTTTACGCACACCTGAGCGAGCAGCTCGTAGGAGTGTATTCCCTCGATTTTTATCCGTGCTGAAACCATTGTTGTAGGAAGCTACCGATTCCACAACACACCTTGCACATACACGAGAGTTGCACAAGTTGCAAGCTCACTTGCTATACTATCAACAACTTTTACGCGACTTTCGCAAATCAGTGGAATTCGTGCGGGATACGCCCAACCCGGCCATGGATAGGGATCCTGACCGAGAGGGTTCTATGGAATTGTTGAGGCAGGAATCGGAGAACCTGCTGTCGGAGATTGAGCGACTGGAGAGACAAAGGCTGGTACAATCGGATCGGTTAAAGAATGCGATGGCGCTGGTTCGTATCTTATTGTTCTTCGACTACAAGCTTTACTGATGGAATGTGACCAGTCCTTCTCGACCGTCAACATTGAAGAGAGCAAAGGCATGCAAGCATTGACCAAGGCAACGTTGCGTGACTCTGCTGCAATGAAACAGGTAAGCATGAACGTCTTCTGTCTGTGTTCTGCGATGCTCACTGGTGGTGACCAGATTTCGTACCTGACCATGATATTCTTACCTGCCAGTTACCTTTCCGTGAGTCTTCCGTGTCGCCGGTCACCGCCTGTGACTTATAATGGCGTCCATAGAGCGTGTTTGGAATGAACGTCGCAGAGATCAATCCTGGCACCACAGAGACCCTGGCTGCATATATCGAGAGCACGATTATCCTGATGGTGATCACTGCATGGCTCATCATTGCCCTGCAAGATCATAGCACCTTCCACCCGGGTGGACGTCATATCGTGAAACGTATTGGGTGGCCGATATTTTATAGCTACGAGCAGATGAAAGGACTGATGGCGGCGATCAAGAAATTCTCTGGTCGGCGGAGCGTGAGGCAGGCGGATGACTAGGATGCGATATGGTTTCTGAATATGCCTGTGTATTGCACATTAGTAACTGGATTTGCTGGCGTATCTACTCGAATTGACTTGCTGATAGTGTTCGGAACATGCCGAATTCCCCGCATGGACTTCATACCGATACTCTTGACTGTACCGCGTCTCTCACAAAGCCAATACCCCCTGATAATGAGGGGTATTGATTATGAGAGAGTTGTCCATGTCAAGTTGACTTGGCAGTCCGGAGTATCCTACACCCTGCTTCATTGCGCCAAGTCGTGCATGGGAAAGGCTTGAGCGTCCTCGCAGCTCCCACCCCTTCCTCGCTATTAATGCATACGGCAACTCTCGTTCGTGATTCGTCCAGGCCTGAACAAGCGCCTGCTTCAAGGCAACACTAGGTTCGCGACAGGCAACGCACGTCCACTCTATCTTCCCCTCTGACAATGTCCGCAGCAGTCAACATGCAAACAACACCTTCTCCCGAGGACGTGTCGAAGCTTCGAGAAGACCAAAAGGTGCCACCGCCCAAGTAAACTTGAATGCTTCTTGTGCCGTCTGTATAAAAAACGAGCGTTCATCATCTGGCAGGTACCGTCATGCAGCACCATCAGCGCCATGGCCATGGATGGATTTCAGCAAGGACGACGCGCATGTTCCACAGCTTTCACTTGGCCCCGACGAACCATGGGACGGATATCCTCAAAGCCACTTCGGAAATTGGACGCCGGATCAAGTGAAACGATGTCGCATGCTGACGATCTGCAAAGATCAATATATATGTCAGATACACAAAGTAGACGTATTCAAGGACGGAAAATTTGACGAGCCTGAGGGGAGCTTGAGGGTGCAGCCTCGTCAAATACACTCGGATCCTGCATCGGTAAAGGCATTTTGGGACGAGCTGCAGGAGCCGGTAAGCGTCCTCTTTTTTTTTTTTTGCGAACCACGTCGTTCGACGGCGAATTTGGGCTATTCGATAGTTTGATTCAAGACTCCGCGTTCGAGCCATTTTCATCGAGGATATTACGTTGAACGTGTTAAGGACACTGGGCGCAAGGTGCGCTTCTTATGACGAAGGTGTATTGCATTCTCACAGCATACAGATATGATATCGAACCCTTTTTCTTTGCCTCTTCTGCAAACTGGATTCCGTCACGGTATCAAGAAAACCCCCATTCCGCTCAGGGAGATCGTGCGTGACTTGGCCCGATATCATATCCGTATCCGGTTCACACCATGTAGACATCACCGTCGTTCTACCGTTCGTACGCGCAGTCAACAATCGGCACGAGAGAGACAGTCCCTTACAATTAGATGAGACGGAAGACGTAATAGAATATGGGCAAAAGTTGACAGGTATCTGGCGCATTTGATTTCCAGCCAGCAATGGCTGATTTGAATTAGATACCAAGCACACCATCGACACCCAGTCCCCTCTCGTTCTCTCTGGTACGTGTCAGAGTCCAAGTGTACCTAGCATGTGCTGATCGACAATCACCCAGAGGAAAAAATCTTACTACAAGATTTACTCGCCATCCACATGGTCCGCAATACAGAGGAAAACGTGATCATATCATACCACCATCGTTCGGAACTTCAGAGGACAACGGCTAGACGTCTCCAGTCGCTCGTGCAAAGGACTGGTGATAGTGTATACTGGTCGAAGATCTATAAGAAATCAAGCGATCCGACACTTGTGTTTCTTGCCATCTTGTGGTACGCGTTGTATGCGTGGGACGAGGCGTTGGAAGTACTTTATGCATATCTGAGTGAGCGGCTTGTAAGACGGTATTCCCTTGATGTCTATTTGTACTCATATAGTTATTGCAGGAAGCTACCGAGGCTGCGACAAAAATTGAGCACACGCGAGAACTGCACAAGTTGCAAGCTCATTTGCTTTACTATCAGCAACTTTTGCGCGACTTTCGTAAATCGGTAGAGTTCGTGCGGGATACGCCTAACCCGGCAATGGACGAAAATCCTGACCGAGATAACTCTAAGAAACTACTCAAGCTGGAGTCGGAGCACTTGCTGTCTGAGATCGAGCGATTGGAGAAACAGAGGCAAATTCAATGGAATCGATTAAAAAATGTGTCAGATCTGGTGTGTCTGTCTCCTACGATATCCTTCAGCTTTGAATTTTCTAATGAACCCCATCAGTCCTTTTCGAGTGTCAACATTGAAGACAACAAAGCCATGCGGGAGTTGACCATGGTGACGTTGCAGGACTCTGCCTCCATGAAACAAGTAAGCACGAGCGTTGACGATCTCTGGTCTGTGACACTTAGTGGTGATGACCAGATTTCGTATCTGACTATGATCTTCCTGCCCGCAAATTTTGTTGCTGTACGTTGTTCATGAGACCAGTTTCCACTCCTGACTGATGATGGTGGCCGTAGAGCGTGTTTGGAATGAACGTCGTAGAGATCAATCCTGGCACCAGCTCGACCCTTGCCATATATATCGAGAGTACGATCATCCTGATGGCGATCACTGCATGGATCATCATCGCCCTGCAGAATTATAGCATCTTCCACCCAGGAGGACGTCATATCGTGAGACGCATCACGTGGCCTGTATTCTACGGTTATACCCTAGTGAAGAGGATGGTATCATTAACGAGGGATGCTGTTCGACTTGCTGCAGATTAACCTGGGCATATTGCGGGGCGTATTTTCTTTTTGGGTTACACTGTACTATTGTAGGCTTTTCGAGCGAAATGCAAAGTTGCGAGTTAATAATTTAAACGTTTACGCTCCGCTTTGGCTTTATATTCTTGCTGCGGTATCGTGCAATGTCGAGCATTTGAAGTTTGTCTGATCCGTCGCTGCGTGCGAGCTTGTACAAACCCGCATTGTGTCGTTGCGTCATGTTCACCGTGTACTTTGATTTCGGGCATTTCGAAAAGGATGGCGTGATTACTAACCGCCACGTAGACGATTGCCAAACAAAGTTATCGAGCAACTTCGGGATTCACATATCCCGTTGATGGGGGATATTGCTTTGTACTGCTCCGAAACTCGCTGCGACCTCGAACCAGCGGTGGTAATATGACGACATGTTGCGTGGGTGTATGGAGGGTAAGTTGTGCGGCGTTGTTGCTTCCAACGAGTAGGTAGGTATTGTTAGCGCGGGTGGCCGGTGATCCGAGCAGACGAGTTCCATATGGTCAGGAAGCTCTCTACCCTCTTGGCGAAACACACTGCGAGTGAGCACCACTCCAACCTCCAACACCTCCCGTGCAGTGGTACCATCATCACGGCACATGTCCACATCTCCAATCCACGTTCACGCCCATTCCGACTCGTTCAACGTATCGGAAAAAGAGTCGAGCGACGACGAACGCCACAGGCCGAATAGCAACGGGCACACGCCTCTACGATTCCTGCATCGCGTCTCCGCACTCCTGGGTCATTATGGGGTAGAAACGCATGGGTGCGTCCGTCATCCGTGTGTGCTCACACTCGCTAGAGTCCGTCACCAATGAAACAGCATCGCACCCATCCCAGTAGCAGAGCGGGTCGACACAAAGTGGTACCAAATGTTTTTCGTCTGGTTTTCGGCCAACATGAACGTCCTCGCGTACGTAATCAGTATGTCCACGGAGAAAATCAATGTGATCTTCGATACGACAGTTTTGGCACTGGAACCGCAGGACCTGCATTCTATTCCTTGGGCGTTCGCGATGCGATCGTGACCGCCGTCGTTATCGATCTCGTGTAAGAACCTCTGCGTCATTTATCCTTTGTCTCAATCTTGGAGCTCATTAAGATTACATCAGGTTTTGTCTAGTGCCGGCATTCTTGTGAGCCGATTCGGTACTATAGTTTATTCGTGGCTTTGAACATGGGTTATAGCGCCGTATTTGGACCAAAGCTGGGGACGCGTGCGATGGTGCAGTCGCGCTTCTCATGGGGGTGAGTGATCACGAATGGGTCTAGCGCGGGTGGTGTCCAACGATGCGTCGCAGATATTATGGATCCATCATACCAAGTCTCCTAAACGTCTTTTCAATGCAAGGATTCCTGATTCTGAATTGCATCATTGGCGGACAAACCTTGGCAAGTGTGAGCTCGCATCTGAATGATACATTAGGGATTGTGATCATCGGTATCATCTCCCTCGCTGTGCGTAGAATTCTGCCGTGTCCATCTGTTCGCCGCACTGAGCATTTTCTAGGTGACTTTCTTTGGCTATCGGTTTCTTCATTGGTACCATCTTCAGCGCTGCATCATGAAGATAGCTAATGATTACATACAGGTATGAGAGCATTGCGTGGGTGCCGAATGTCGTCGCTTTCATCGCCATGCTGGCACTTGGATACCCGCAGCTACATGCCAATCAATATGTGGTGGTCCCAACCCCTACTCCAAGTTCGGTTCTATCCTTTGCGTCCACTGTCGCTGCGACTATTATCAGTTGGTGTTCAATGACCCCTGACTACGGTGTTTACCACAGTCCGGCTGCATCATCGTAGGTTCTATCTTGCTTGTACCCGCACAATCTTGAAGACTGTCATCGAATTGTAGCGCGCGGATTTTCCTCTATACGTACCTTGGTTTTTTGGTTTCAAGCGCAAGTTTCTGCGACTTGCAGGTGTCCGCGTAACTTATGTTGATGACAGATAACCGGCCATGCGCTCGGAGTAGCCTTTGCAGCTGCGGCTCCCAATGTTCCTGTATGGAACGCCGCTTTTCAAAATAGCACCTCTGTTGGAGGTCTGCTGTACGGCGTCTTGAGCCCACTCGGCGGTTTTGGCAAGTTCCTCACAGTGCTTGTGGCACTGACTGTACCAAGCGCATGTGCACCGACCATGTATACGTTCAGTACGAGCTTCATGTCTATCGCTCACTGGTTCTGCCTCGTACCACGTTGGGTGTATATCCTCATTTCCGAAGGCATGTACGTACCACATCTCCTTGTATGAGGTGGTTCAGATGCATACTCTGACACATGTGTTACAGCCTGATCCCGGTTGCGATTGTTGGTGCCCACAAATTTTACGCGACGTTCGTCGACATACTCAGTAAGCGGCCCGTCTCCACTCATCGCACCCATCTCACACCAAACGCTGAGCAGACATGATCGGGTATTGGAGTGCTGGTTTTGCAGGGATCGTGATCACCGAGCACCTGCTCTTTCGCGGCGCGTCGTTTTCTGAAACTGCCTACCCAGTTGCGACGTGGGATGCGCCGAAATTGCTTCCACGGGGTGTTACTGCGGTGTTGGCATTTGCATGTGCGTTTGGTGCGCTGGTGCCTTTCATGTCACAGGCGTGGTACGTGGGTCCGGTGGCGCGGGCTGGGTCGGGGGACTGTGGGATCTACGTTGGGTTTGTAGTCGCGGTGTTGTGCTATGCGGTGTTGAGGACATTGGAGAGGCGGTGGGACAGAAGACGAGAGATGGGAGAGAAGGCGCGCGAGGGTAAAGGATTAGGTCCAGTTTGATTCTCAACGCCACTCTCGATTACAGAAAGAGCAACGAGTTCCTACCATGATCAGATTGTGTTTATCTGCTGAATAGACTTTAGGCTTCGTCATGACATGCCCAATGCCTCAAGTTTAGGATATCCTCAAGTACGGTACACGTACAGAGTCTACCTGAATACCAGATATGTCAGATCCCCAGGACTTTATTAGAATGTATCACATCAAAAGACTTTCAATTATTATATAAAACATACTGAAGTTTGTTCAGACTCTCATATGTGGGGATGGTTTAACTTGTAAAATTCCTGATACTCCTGAGTTCCGAAATGGACCAGTCATCCGGCTTCAAAGGTGAACGAGTCCCAACTGCGCTGTTCTGAGAAAGGATCCGTCTAGAACGAACAAGCTGGTTCAGACCGTGAAGATCTTTTTTTTGAGTCGAAAGCAAATTTGTCTGAATCGAACTTGCTTTACAGGACCATCGCCTGTACGTGTGCCTCTGCATACTCGGGGAGATCCGTCCTGGCACCCACTCATCTCCGAGTCGTGCGCGGGGTGGCTGCCGTCATCTGGGGTACGACGTTGCCTGCATGGAAGTGCGCACCGGCGCTCAGGGTATCACCTTTATCGATGAAATGACGGATCGTCTTGTTCAGCAACGGGGGGTTGTTCGCACTTGACGAGCGTGAGTCCTGCTTCTTGGTTTTGCGGTTGCTGTCGGAAGCAAGAGGCGTCGCGTGAGGTAGGCAGTGCGGGGAGGAAGAAGCCAAGGTGCTGAAAGAACAGCCCATGGATGACAGGGCATTGCGGTGCGTTCAGAGAAGGTTTAGCCTCAAGTGTCTGATGGACTTTGCGACGGGTGTGCGCACGACGTCGCACGTCAGCCATGCAGTCGCATTGATCCGGCTACCCCGCACGGCTCTCCGCAGCGTTCTGTCTCGCTCTTTTTTTGGGCTGAGAGTGGGTATGCTGGCCAAGTGCTATGAATAACGAGTAGTGGCAGCGACGCGTCCGTCACTCAGGGTCGACGGGTTCCTCGGCAAATGAATCGGTCTTGTGGTCGCACCCCAGTACAGGACATTCGGACTGACAGATTGGCAAGATGCGATGTCGGTGACACGATTGACGCGACAGTTTAATATCTCTGTGTATGGAGACAGACAAGAACAAAACTAGAATAGTGTACATGCGCTGTGTTGATAAAGTACAATTGCCTATGACTAGAGTAAAGTTAAATAAGTAAGCGCACGACGGTGCGATTCTGAAACGAGTCCGGCTACAGTGCCCTAACCGATGCGGGTATGAAAGGTCATCGCCGTTGTCCTAAATGGGCTGTACGCCTGCCGGGCCTGCTGAGCATGGCAGAGGCATCCAGAATGCGTTTCAGGTGCGTCATGAGGTCTTTTGCAAGGAAGACAGTGCCATTGTCCGGTTCGTAGCGGACGGCATGATCATCGAGGGGCTCGAGCACCCTGAGTTCGAGAGGATGGACGCGTGCTGCGTGCGAATAGCGAAAGATGGACACGAACTCGTGTCGAAAGACGAGTATGTCAAGCAATGGGGTGCCCGACGCATCCACGGCCGTCGCCGTCTGTCCGACCACTGGTATTGACACGCCCCTCAGATATTCTTGTTTCACGCGGTGGGAGAGGGGGTACTCACGCTGGACGAGACAGACGTCGTGGTGCAGCCTGGCAAACGCAAACGTGGGGCGTTGGCCAACGTCGAATGGTTTGGAGAGCACGGCGGGTGTGGGAGCAAAGGAGACGGAGGGGGTGGACATGCTAGCTCGCGACGAAATGGTTGCCGTATAGAGGGGTTCCTCTTCCTCCCTCCTCCCCTTTTATATAGGGCCGACCTCTTTTTTGTGCTTGCTCCGAAACGAATTGCGTACAGCCTCGGATGTCGGATATCGGATGTGTACCCACCCTCCCGGTTTGAGTCACTCACACCGTCTCGCACAAAGTTTGTCCCAAGTCGCATGGATCAACGCCCAAAAAACGTGCCTTCGCATGCGTCTGAACGGACACGCTTCGAGTACCATGTGTGCGAGCTCCACGGCGTTTCTGCACACGGCGGCTGTGTCCACCAGCTAGCCCAACGGCATGCTCTTCAAAGCGCGCACGTTACAGGCCCTGTTTCGGTGCATAGCAGAGACTCGGATGAAACGTACGTCTTGGGTGTGTGGGAATCATCTGGCTAACGACTTCCATTCCTGCCCGGCGATGAAAATGGAGCGCGGAGCCGTGCTGCATATATATATACAACCTCCGAGCAATTTGGCGCGGTGAATTTGCTTATCGCCCCAGAGGGCGTGGGCGTGGGTGTGTGCGTTCCGAATGTCCTTGCCGCCATCATGGGTAGCCACAGCATAGCCATACCCCATCAGGTCGACCGCTTGATGGATGCCAGCTGATGGATGCCAATCTAAATGGGCATCCTCGGTGTATCCATCCACATACACACGAGCGCTCGAGATTAACCTCGGTGCGCTCAACCGATCCCTCGACCTCTGGTCCGATATCCCGCGATAAGAGACGCAAAGTGGGGTGCAAGCTCAAAAAAGGCGTCTCCATACCTCGCACACGCCAAGTACGACCGGGTGAGAGTTTTTCCCAGCTCAGTCGTTGATTGCTCTCTGTTCCGAGTCTATTCCGAACGGACACAAGGATCCTCTCCTCTCTTGGCCATCCTTGGGCCCTGACCAACTCGTCGCGTGCGCTAATGTGTGCCAAGAAGAACATCAACGTCGCTCTGGCGAGACACCAGGAACCGAGAGCAGTAGCCTCTTCCGTCTAACACCGTACATCATGCTCTTTGCTTCGATGATATAAATCATCCCGATGTTGCCCACGCCAATGGGAATCACGCCATATTGTGTGGGGGATTGTCGAGGAAGTGAGATAAAGAGGTTCCTAAGCGAGGCCATATCTGGGAAACCGAGGAGATACGACAATGCGCGTCGCACGCGTTATCGTTCATCAAGGTGGTTCTCGCTTTCGTCGCATGATTATTAGACCACAGCGACTATACTACAACAAGCACATCGACGAGCCAACGATCTATAAGCTATATATAAACCACGCACTACGATCTCCAAGTCCCTCCGGTTCCTCTTCCTTGGTCGTTCTCTCCCGCCTCTCCGCTTTCGTCCGATTTTCTCGCCACAGGTACACGAGATTCGCTACCGCAAACACCACCGTACCCGCAGACATGGCAATGAACGTGATCGTCGCTGACTTGTACCCTGGCGCGGGAGATAGCGATCCAAGGAGCCAGGTAGCAAGAATACCACCTGATTGGGTCATGATGAATGACACCGCCACAGCGGTCGCACGTCGAGCGTGTGGTGAACTATTATTCGCCATCCACGTGATCAACGCAGGCGCCGTACAGTTTGTTCCAGGGAAGGAGAGGAAAAGTGATCCATAGCGCACATGGTTCGATGAACTCGCTGGAGGCAACGGTTTAAATCACACAATCATCATGAATGGTTTCGACTCACCGTAAAACATGCTGAAACCGATCACCCCCAAAACAGAAAAGAATATTACTGTGTATCCGCGATATTGGTACCGGTCCGATATGATGGCCGAAGTCAATGATACTATCTTCATGTGAGGTGCATAAGCGTCCAAGAGTCGTTGAAATACGCACAGACAAAAGCAACTGCGGATGGAGGTACACTCATGAGTTGAGCATGATTACCTGAGTAACCAAGACCAGCGACGATCGTCGGTTGGAAGCTGCCATGACGAATGTCAACGGTGAGAACAGGGCATCTGTAAACCAGGCTCACTAGGATAGACCAAGCAGTATCGTGCCTATCAAGGTCGTTGACGATCAACGCGAGTTGTCATGAGATTTTACGAACACATTACCATTGAAGAAGAAAGCGACAGCAAGGAACCACAGGTGCGGGGACTTGGCCGCCCTAATGACTTCTGTCCAGCTAAAGCCATCCTCGTTGGACACGGAACCAGTATGTTTCAGTGTAGAAATGACATATGCCCGCTCTCTTTCTGTCAAAAAACGTGCCTTTTCAGGCGAGCGAGGAAGGAGGAAAAAGGAGACTACGCCAAAGACAAAAGTGAAGACACCTTCCTGCAAAGATACAAATGAGCATCACTCCATGACCTGGTTATTGTCACGCTGATGTACCAAAATAAATATCCAAGCCCACCCGGGTCTGCCAGTCTTCTGGCTGATGTGGTCGATAGCAGCAGCCAGCAAACCGGAGAAAGCGCCTGTCAACGATGTAGACGCGAAGAAAACCGCAATGCTAGCAAGGACGTGAAAGATCATGTCGCGAGAGTGACTGAGTGACATACCGTGTCTGTAACCTCTTCCGAGGATAGAAACAGGAGAGATAGAGAACAATTCCAGGAAAGAGACCACCTGTTCGCTGATGAGTGAAGAGAATGAAGACCTGGAACGTCCAAACCTTCAAGCAACCCCAGGAGGAATCGACAAGCAAGCAACCCAGAATAGTTATCGACCAGCCCTTTAGCCAATTCTTGTAAGTCAGCATCCATATCGAACCGAGTGATAGTTGCTCACCTTGCATGGCGGCAACCAAACCCCAGACAGTGACCATAGCGGGAAGCATAAGATCAGGACCAACGTACTATGGTGTCAAAATAAGTGAGAGACTGTACCATAAATGGCGTTCTGGATTACCTTCAAAAGCAGGGTAGACGGAAACTCGACAGCAATATACGGACTGGTGCGTGGTGAACCAATGTGCGAGGACCACGACTATTGGCGCACGTACGCATAAGTTACAGTTAGCGCCACGGTGTACTACGAATTGGTGAGCCAAGAGTCCAATTTACCTAGTGCACGCAGCATACCTGATAATTTGATATGCCGAGTGATCTCTGCATGCCGGCGACACGTGCATTCGCGATGTTGGTCCTGTCCTATACATCATTTACATCTCGCATACTAAACACGAAAGCGAACCAGGAGACATACCAAGAGAGCAAGTAAGAAGAAGCCGGTGCATAATGGAAGGATCCACGTGTCGAGCTTCCTCCAGACAATGCGCTCCAGTGCAGCCCGTTCGTCATGCAGTAAATCATCCTCGACATACGTGGATCCGCCCTTGGTGTCATGTGACGCGGAAGAGTGCAATGCTCCGGGCTCGTCCATTATACAGAGGGTGTCGGACAGAGGAGCGCCAGACTGCGATGTGTTGACCCAGCATCTGACCATTTAAAAGATGGCTGTGTCGCTAGCTGATCGGAGGTTGCAAAACACGTATTTGGGAGCTAACTCGGCAGCCCTAAGGAGCCCGAGTGAAATCTGGGTGGCAGTTTGGATGAATTGCCTTGCCATAAGGAACTGCCACCCACTCTTTGTTGCATGTCACGTCATTTTTTGCGCCAATACCAAGCCATGAGTATGCATTATAAGGCACGGCCTTCCCACGTACCATGTTAATGGACCACGATCTCTGCTAGAATGACACGACAAACACTCAGACTGATAATTCTTTGTATTGGATTCATCAGAGTATAGTTTAGAAGCCCTGAACTGAGGCCCCGAGTTACTGGCATCATATCCACCAGCCCGGGCGTGCGATACGCATTGCTGGGTATAAATAGCGTTTCAATGACCTGGTGGGTTGACCTTACGGAATGCAAACCAGTGCGCTCCACTTGTTCCGTGCAATTCGGCCTGCAGAAGTGCGTGCCCCTTCTATCGATGACTGTGCAGCCTGGACGGACACGAGTTCTGTTGCACGTGTATGTCACTGGAACGAGTCTTGGAGGACGATAAACCAACGGCTAGGGCCAAGCACAGATGAGTCAGTACGTGAGCCTCGTGATCAGTGGCGCAAAGCCGCACAACTTGCGAGTCTTTCCCAAGTCAACTTACGCCGTGTCCATCTCGCGTTTGGGGCAGCACTCGTACCTTTGCAGGTCTGTCGCAGGTCTGACGTGTGCAGTTCCAAGCCCAAGGAGATGCTGAGGGTCACTCGCGTGAGATCGTACCAGGGACCAGGAGGACAGAGCCCTCGACCTGCATTAAGAGCCTCCCTTGCCCCGAATCCTTTTAACTCCGGGCATCTCACAGCGCATAGCCCGTTCTTGGCAAAAGAGGACGTCCATTGTCATAATGATGTATTCAGAGTTCGGACATAGAACTAGACTTACTATGGCAGTGCGGTAGGCCACACGCGTGCGGCGGTTCACAGTTGACTTGGAAACCAGACGGAAACATTTAGCTCGCCACTCGGATGCTGGAGCAATCGAGGTAATGATCGTATAGTCGAACTCTGCCAGGTGAGCCACCAACGTCTCTAGTGACCGTCGTTTCGTCAACGAATTTGCCCTGGACATTAGGCACGAACTTACAATCTAAGAGTTATGTTACAACCACCCATTGCAACTCTGGCTCTTCTTCATTTCCCATCCTTCCCATCCTCTCCCTTTTGGCCGATTTTCTCGCCGTGGATATGCCAAGCTACTCTCCATTAAGGATACTGTCATACTCACGGCCGTGGCAACCAACGTGATCGTAGCCGGCGGTTGTAGGCGGGAGGCAGCAATTCAACTTGAAGGCGCTAAGGGCTCAGTATAGCGGCGTTGACGTGGTACACAAGTATTGTTCGTCACCACGTGGTCAATGCAGGGACCACACAACATGCCCCCGGAAACGCAGAAGGAAAGGGATCCATGACAGGTGCGCTTCGGTCTGCTTCCAAGCGTCACGGCAATTAATGTTTCGATCTCATCTGGTTAGATGGCTTCGACGTGTCGGTGAGTATGGTAAAATGGATCTCACCCCCAGGAGAGCAGATAGTAATATCACAGCGTGTACTCGACGTCAGGGTACCAGACCGATACGATGAACTCTCTGGGAGATGAATAAACATCAATATGAGCAATCTTGCAGGAATCCAGGTAACCTGAATACCAACTCACTTCAGGGCTCGTCGATGCATCTAGCGTGCTTGGCGGGTGCCGCAGCGACACGATATATATATGAACACTACCGATAAAACACATGGTCTTCGGCGGAGAATAAGGTATCAACATGACGTGCGGTGTGATACAATGCCGAGAGTCATTTCTACGAAACTGGCCTCGCTGGTGCAACGAGCCGTCGACCACCTTGACCCCGATTCCCAAGTGCAGGCACAGGCACACGCCGTGCCAGGTCCTGGCATCGAACATCCAGATTCGTCTCCAAGTCTCCGGGATGTCCTTGCTCGGACTCTCGACCACCTACTTTTGGTGTTCCACGTCATGTGTACGTAATGGTATATCATCTATACCAAGGCATGAGACCTACCCCGTGTGTTGAGTATGACAAGATCAGTCCTGTCCGTCAGTTTGCTAATCTCTGAAGTAAGGGGAAGGTCACCGACGGGACCTCCAGTTCATCCATTTCCTCGGAAAGCAAAGATGGAGACTCTGTGAACTCGACAAACTGTGATTCATTGCAAGCACTTCTTCACCCACTACATTTCTCGGAGACCTGGCATGAACTAAGGCCGGAGGTGTTGTGCCATTAGTTGGGGCTTGAAATCTAGAAGTTTCGGATTTTTCCGGTACGGTGCAGTATCGGCCCCTCCTCACTCCATTATGCATGTTCACTGTGCGTGTTCACATCGTCGAACTAGTCCAGTACTACGAAGTTGAACGAACTCGTCTGGAATAACATATCAGTTGTCGGGACAATGCCGAAGCTATATTTGGTACTTTTCATTATCCGATACCATATAGCTTACACCCCCTGTCCCATGGTAGGACACGCTGGAGAGCAAATTCTCCCATATTGGCAGTCTCAGATTTCTGTCACTTAGCTCATAATGTATTGCGTAGGGACCTGCCAATTGGTTGAAAGGCCTATACATTAGTATCAGTTTCCCCGTCCTCCTGGCCAGAGGTTTGGTCCAGTACAGTATGGTAGACGATGGCGTATCAGAAGAAACAGAGGAGAGACGCCACGATTCAGTATTCTTTAGCGTAACCAGTACTGCGGGACGCAAAATTTTTATCATCGACACTCATAGTATTTGTACTTAGTCGCATACTTGATCGATCATAAGTACAATGACTCACGTCACACAGGACAGTCATACACCAGCCATCTCATAGGCTGTATACAAACCACGCACTACGATCTCCAAGACCCTCTGGCTCATCTTCCTTCCTCATCCTCTCCCGCTTCTCTGCTTTCAGCCGGTTTTCTCGCCGTAGATACACCAAGTTGATCGCTGCGAACGCCATCATGCCGACAGACATGGCGATGAACACGATCGTCGCCGACGTGTAGTTGGGGGCGGGAGACACCCATCCAAGGAGCCAAAGGGGAAGGATACCGCCCACTTGAGTCATGGTGATGGATATCGCCGAAGCGGTTGCACGCCGGACGTATGGTGTACTATTGTTCACCATCCATGTCATCAAAGCGGGCGCTACACCATACGCCCCTGGGACAGAGAAAAATAGGGATCCATAGCGGACGTGGTTCGATGAGCTCACTGAGGAGGCCAGATCGTTTTCAGGCAAACACCCTTAACCGGTTAGATGACTTGGACGTACCGTAATACATGATGAAACCGATCGCTTGCAGAAGAGAAAAGAATAATACAACGTATCCACGACATTGATACCGGTCCGATATAATGGCCGAGATAATTGACACTTGTGTGGGATGAATAAATGCCAAAGAATTTGTTTCTGAAACACGCACGAACGAAGCTGACCACAAATGGAGGCACACTCATGAGCTGGGCATGGTTACCTGCATATCCGAGACCAACGACGATCGTCGGTTCAAAGCTATCGTCATGAACGTTAGCTCAAAAAAAAAAAAAAGTACCCACTTAGCCACACCACCGACAATCGCACCTGATAGGAGAGCATCATCAATCAAAAAAGATCATGAGACCACATGGATATATTACCACTGAGGCAGAAGACAACAGCAAGGAACCAAATGTGCGGGGACCTGACCGCCCTGACGACCTCTGCCCAGCTAAACTTGTCCTTGTCGTCGTCCTCAGACACGGAGCCGGCCTGCTTCAGAGTGGAAATAGCGTGCGCCCGTTCTTTCTCCGTCAAAAAGCACGCTCTTTCGGGAGAACGCGGAAAAAGGAAAAAAGATATCACACCGAAAACAAAGGTAAATAAGCCTTCCTGTCAAGGGAGATAAGTATCATTCCCTGAATCAGTCCGCTCCTAACATACCAAAATGAATATCCAAGCCCACCCTGGCTTACCACCCTTTCCATCTATGTGGTCAATAGCAGCTGCAAGCAAGCCAGAGAACGCGCCAGATAGCGATGCTGTTGCGAAGAAGATAGCATTGCTAGGAAGTGTTTCAGATAAAGCATCACTACGGCGCCGTGATACATACCGTATTTGCAACTTTTTCCGAGGGTAGAAACAGGAGAGATAGACCATAATTCCAGGCACAATACCACCTAGTCCACTGATGAATAGAGGCAACGACGCTCTAGAATATCCAAACCTTCAGCCAACCCGAGGAAGAATCGACATGCCAGGAGTCCAGCGTAGTTATTAACAAACCCTTTAGTTTACAATTCCTGTGGGCCAATGTCCGATATCGAGAAGAAAGTGAAAGCTACTTACCTTGTGAGGCGGCAATGACACCCCAGAGTGCGACCGTAACAGGGAACATAAGATCAGGACCCACATACTGCGATGTTCAGATGTGACTAGGTTGCGTTATCAGCGACAATGTGATTCACCTTCAAGAACAGAGTATATGGTAGCTCGATGATAATATACGGACTGAAGGTCGATGAGCCAATTCCTGAAGCTCACAAATATTCGCGGACGTACACAGAAGCCACAGTCAGAATCACGGTGTACTATAGATTGATGAACCAGGAGCTGAATTATCCAGAGCGCTTAACGTACCTGGTAATTCGATATGCCCAGCGATTCTTGCAAGCCAGCCACGCGCGCATTCGCGATATTGGACCTATCCTATGGCACATTTTTTGCACTGCACTTGAGCATATAGAGCTTGAAAACAGTATCCGGACATACCAAAAAAGCAAGCAAAAAGAAACAAGTGGATAGCGGGAGGACCCATGCATCGATCTTCCGCCAGACAATGCCTTCTAGCGCAGCCCGTTCTGCATACGACACTTCTTCCTCTTCGGACTTGAGCTTGATGTCGCCTTTAATGTCATAAGGGCAGGAAGAATGGGGCAATGACCTGGCTTCGTCCATCATACACCAACTAGATGTCAAGAGTAGAGGGTTCCGAATCGCAGGGCTTACGCTCTCCACGTTAACTATTAAAGCGAAGCTGGCTTCGTGGTTTACGTTACTTCGCAACACATGAGGCCTAGTGGAGGTAGTGATGCTATGGATATATACCGGATATGAGGCCGATGGTGTCACAGTAGCCACACCTCAAACCTGCGAGATGTGCGCCAATCTGCACCATACGTATCCATATTGCAATGTCACAGTCGACCGTCGGACGAATCGAAGTTTGTTGCACACCAAGTGCAAACATTGGGCACAAGGTTCAATCGCAAGCCACCAATTCTTTTGAGCGAGTTATGACACGAAACGGCTTCTAACTGAAAAGTGAACAGTTTCATATTGCCGCGCAAAGGGGCAAGTTGGCGAAGCGTACCTATGATAAGTATCCTTGCATGTCGGAAGCCGTGAATCGGTATGTGACGGTGCCTTTGCAGCCACCAATAGATCTACTTCGCGCCAAAAAAGCCGTCTACAGAATTCGGTTTCTCCGCACTAAGCCGCCTGCACTTATCGGACACCTAGAGTGACGACTTCCATTGAATTCGAGCGCATTTTGAATTGCACCCCGAGCTGACATGTTGATGCGGCGTCTCCACTCATCAAAGTTCTCAGCCTATCAGTAATGGCCTTTCTATCTTGGAGGGAACAGGTGATGTCAACGACGCTAAATGAATACACACCGAATATTTGTTTGTAGCGCTACATACGATTGGGTACTAGACCGTCAGGCTTACCAAGCCGGCGTGAGAACAGACACTCGTAAGGTCCACACTACCCACGATATCTCAGATGGCCTACAGGATGTCCGACCGACACAGCGGACAGCTCGATGAATGACTCGTTTTAAACCACTGTTTACATCACATGTAGTCAAGGCCTCGGAGCAGAGATGAAGTTCAAAATGGACTTGCCTTGTACAGACAACTAGCGTGGAATCGGTTCTTGCAAGTCTTACACGGTTTCTGGGGTAAGCTCGCGTCCATCACACTAATGATGCTGCAAGAACAGACGTAAGCAACAGCAGTGAGCATGGGAGATGAGCAAAGCATACGAATAGCATATCGCACACTCCACTTGTCCGGAGAAGTGGAGGGCCACATTCTTCGTGAACAATGTCAGGCCATCGACGACACGGCCATTCTTTTGGGAATGAGTCATGTAATGGTTCTCACTGCAATGTCCAGCCTACCTGCTGCCATACGACTTGCTGTACGCCGAGTATCCATGCTCTCCACTTGTCCTCAGAGACGCCCACCATCTTAGTGTCCCTTACTTCGAGCCTATGCAATGGCCAGTCACTCGGCATCCGAATGGAAAGCTCCAGAGCCTGCTCGTCGACCATGTAGGACGCCGTCACTTCGCCAGAAGTGGATGAAACCTTGACAGTTAAATTCTCTGTCGTTGAGAGTTCGGATGAGACATCTGGCTGTCGAACCTGAGCCAGTTCAGCCTTAATGATACCGGGCGAGAAGTATGATGACGTGTAATCGACGACACGTGTAAGAAGCTGTCTGTCAGTACAATCTGAAATCCATGAGCGGATCAAGGCGGGGACGGTGAGGAGAGCTCGATGGTAAAGGTGGGCGGCCAACAATTGCAAGCTTAGTTGGCTTTCTGGTTCGAAAGCTGTATAGAGGGATGAGCACCAGTTCAAACAATGTAAAGATAGACTTACTCTCCAGATGAAATTCGTCAACGCCCCACACGTCCAGTCTGAATACCTGCTTTCCGCCACTAAATAAGCCAAGGATGTCAAAGATATTTGGAATGAAGTGCTGTGGAATAATCTCGAGGCTCCGCATGTGGTTGAAATAACCCGAACGAACTTTCATGGACTACTTTAAAGGTCAGAATTGTATACTTGCAGTGCTGCTAGGATAGATACGCACTGCATCAATGAACAGATCGAATGTGATCATCCACGCGAGTAGATATCCCGACACTTCATTATTGCGAAGAATTGACTGTTCGTCTGGGTCAAGCATCTCTCCAAAGCTAAGGCTCTGTTGTAATATGTCGAGGAGCTCAGAAGGTAACTCTGGCTTCACCACGTCCTCAGTGTCGACACCTGCCTCGATTACATAGTATTCTGTTCGCTTTTGAGAGGCATTGCGAAGCAAATGGTAGCCCATTCGCTGGACTTCCTCAGACTGGTCTCCCAATAAGTGACACATCTACAATGTTTTTGTCAACACAAAGACGGAGATGGAAAGGCATGTGCCCTTACACTTGGTAAAGTCTTTTCGCTCATCATGGTAGATGGCATGTTTTGGATGACAGACAAGGCCAGCTCTCGACATAACGTGCGAGGTTCAGAGTATGGCACGGTGACTAGACACAGTTAATCCTTGAATTACACAGGGATACGGACCAATCACTGACCCGCGTTGACTGCGACCACGTCCCTGATGAGACCTAACACCGTCGCTTTCCTCTCATCCCAGTTCGCACGAAGAGACTTGTTCGTCAGAGCCAGATCGCCAATGACAATTACCAATCTTAATGTCCTTCCGAGAGTCGTCAACGTTGCATTGTCTTCCAAGGAGCAGCTCTACTTAATATCAACACACGTAATCACCACTCAAAGAGAACACGACGCACCTCCAAGTTATTCTCAATCACATCCCAGATGAAATCCCAGTGTAACCCAGGAACATTTTGCAAGATCGGAGCAAGATGGACGAATATCAAGGTCATGGCACTCTCCACATCCTCATCGACACCGTCTTCGTCGCCTTCGTCAGCAGCAACCCATGCTTGACACGCCCTCATAACATTTACAGCGCGCTGCTGTGGGAGGAAGACAACGTCGCTGTCGGGGTCCGGCGCCGTAGCGGCTAATAACCGAAGCGTGGCGAGACCCGTAGTAGATGCTGCGCCAGGATGAATACCAATGAGTGCAGCAGCTAATTCGTTGCGATAACGATCGAGTCTTGGAGGTTCCGGCGCACATGTGGTAATAGATGCTAATATAGTGATGGCTGTTTGGGGAGCTAAAATATAAAAGAGATATCAGCAAATAAAGAACCTGAGACGCAAACGAAGACATAAACTGACCGGTCTTTTCCAACCTTCTCGCGAGCGCCAACCACAGATCAGCGTCGTCCTTCGTAGCATCACTGAACAAGTGCTGCAGCACGATGCCAAGCACTGCCGTATCCCTCACACTGTCCCTCTCTCTGGCACGACGAGCGACCGCGATGACAAACGATGCTAGGCTCTCATCTTTGACAGCAACTGCGCCATCCTTACTCATAAGCGCGTTCACAACTTTAGCATGTATACCATCCTCCATACGACCAAGGAGATAAGTCGTCAGTGATTTGACCCTCTCCACGACATCCTTAAGATGGTCCCTCGTAAGATCAAACCTCATTTGGCCATCTCGTATGTCTTCCACACAGAGGGATTCGTTTGCGTAAAAGCCAAGGACAAGAATGTGACGTAATGCCCACAGGTTTGACTGCGCGATGGTACGTGACGCGGTGAGGTGTGCAAGCAGGGCGGCAACAGTACGTCCGTACTTTCTGCATATAGAGTTCAAAGGAATAGGGGTGCTTGATGTTGGGAGCGTGGAGTCTAAGAGTGCCAAACTCGGAGAGGTGGTTGCTGAAGGAAGGGACTCCAGCATAGTGTCAAATTCTTCGGGTGACGGGAGAAGGTCTGTTAGAGGGTCAATATGAGTACCAGGAAGCGAGACGGTGATGCATCGAGTGATATATTCGGGTCTGAGTGATGAGTTAGTTTGGTGAAAACAAACTTAACAGACGAATGGTGACCCGCCTCGTTTCCGCATTTTCGTCGACAACAACACTTTTTAATTTCTCTTTCACGAGGCTATGAACGATGGCTACTATCTCTCGTTGTTTGTCACCCTCTTTGGAAATCCAAGAGGTCCAGAGCGCTTTCGCATCTTCTATCCACCTATAGCTAGGAGGCTCTTCCCGATAGGGGACGACATACCCAAGTAAGAATATTCCGGCATAGAGCTCCGCTCCAAGGTCTCCGGTGGATTCGTAGCCTGATTCTGCTAGCTTTTTGACAAGTCTCACAGGAGGGTCGACCTCAGCCAGATCTGGAATTTCGTCCAGCTTAGTTGAGGGTACACCAGCGAATCCTAATCTTGTCTCTGCATAAGTGGCGACGCTGTTCGAGAGTGCGGACGCAATTGTGACCAAACAACGAGGTGAAATGAATGGTACTAATGGTGCTTCAGAGGCAGACAAAAAACATATAATTGAATTTTCATACCCGGATTACTCAACACCTTCGCCACTACTACCTCCTCATCTGCTTGACCGCCCGTGACTATTGCGTTGCTCACCAAACGTTCTACTAGCTCGTCTAATTCTGCACTTTCCCCTCTGAGGTGTACCGGGAGCGAAATGACAGCCAGCGAGGACAACAACGATAATGCTGCCTTCATCGGAGAAGATGCAACTGCACCTAGAAGCTCCGTCCAGAACGCTTGTGTTTCTAAGTTGCCACGCGATTTGTCAGGGGATCCGGACCGATGTTTGAGGTACGCCAACACTCCGGGGGTCAGTACTTGCAAAAGCGCTACAGGATGTGTGGCGAATACAGCGTCGGTGCGAGAAGAGAAATCCTCGTCATCAAACAAAGATGGTCCAAATGTATTCATGAGTTTCACGAGTGTTACGAGGGGATCCTTGGCAGTGTTCGCAACTAGTGTCTGATCTGAAGAATCTAGAGCGGTTTCAAGGCTCTCGACGACCTTTCGTATGTAAGTCTCCACCGCGCGGCATGTTTTCTGACCTGCATGAGTATCAGGCGCAAAGACAGAAGTCAACACGTGGAAGAAAGTGGGTGCTAGATCAAGGGTAGCATCAGATTTAGGGGGGGAATCAAGTATGGTTGAATAAAGCGCATCGAAGAACGCGTCGAATAAGTCTGCAAATACAGTTAGGGGTCCCATAGGATGGGAAGCCTACAGAGAAGTACAGTCAACATAAACGCACCATCCCCGAGTTGCCCAACTCTTTCTAATAGGTGGGTCAAGATCTTAGCGGCTTCAATCTCCTCAACCTGTAGCCGCTTTGTGACGAGTTCAGTCCATAAAAGGGCAACCTGGGACGCGAGAAGGTTTTTCGCATCCTCGTTTGCATATATAGTGTCACTCTCTGTGTGCATCCCTCGTCTAACAATTAAAAGTAGGCATTCGCCGAGCGCCTTAAGCCACGACGAGGCGGCTGCTCGTCTATCAAGAAGGCCTGCACAGAGTGGAGCCCAGAAGGATGTAAACAGTTGCGTAATGGGGTGGATGTTGAGCCCTTTCTCATTTCTCTCTTCGCGAGTCTCTGGCGAGGTGAGTGGAAGGTCTGTGGGAAGTATCTATGTACGCCATTGTTAAAAGGAGTATAGAATGCGCAGAGTAAACCATACCGATCTAGGAATACCTGCCAACACAACTAATACCAATGGGTAATCTTCCACAGGAGACCCCGAACATCCCGACTCAAGGAATTGCAGGAATTCGTTGTAAGCTTCAGATGTCGGCCGTTCATTAGGAGGTAACTCAGCAGTGACAATTGCAACATCATCGTCACTATCACCGCCTGTTTCGGATTCAGAGTTTGATTCGGATTCCGGTTCAGGTTCAGGGTCAGAGTCACCACCCTCCGCGCCTTTAGCATTAGCATCCAGATTGTTGTAGTCCCTTGACGCACTTTCTACGTCGATCGTCCATGCCTGACTATAATCTGTTATGCGACGGTTGGTACCACACAATAACCTATTCACATGAGCGTAAGTCGCACCTCGGAGGAAGAGGATCAAAGGACCGCCTAATGCTGCTCGCACGCTGACATCAGTTTCAACCCAGGCCGACCGCAATACGGCTGTGCTCAGGATTCGAACCAGGGACTCCGGTAATTTTCCTGATTAAACATATCAGTTATATTCAACCAGAAAGAATGTGCAAGATGGAATGCAAACCTTCAAATGTTCTAACCAATGACCCAACAAGTGTCCATGCGGCTTGCCTGACTTGAGGCTGGCCTTGACCGAAAGAAGCGATTGAGAATGGACATGATTGTTGCCGAGCTGGACTCAAATGTGAGGGAACGATTGCAGGATGTAGAGTAGACCAAAACGCGGAGGATGATAGGAGTGTTATTAGAACAGGGAGGTTGGTCACCGGTACAGAATCAATTCCAGACCAGTTCTCTGAAGAGCTTCCGTCAACCATCGTACAGCACGAAAAGAAAACGGATGAAAGGACAACAAAACATCTCACCGACTACGAACTGACGAAAGGCCTGACGTACCCAAAATCCATCTAACGACTCCCAAAGCACCGACCCTTAGCCTTCCAGCTCGGTCCGAGTCATCCTCTTCACTAACACCATCACTCGTCAACCGGTCGGGCAATGAAGATGGAGTGGGCGACGGAGAGTCGGAGGAAGGCGGAACATATCGACCCTTGCCTCGAGGTACAGCTTTGCCTTGTGGTGTACCCCTACCTTGTGCCACGCCTTTATAGCCCTGTTGGGGCGAATTCACAGCAGGAACCACAGGAGCTGGGTTCAAAGCTGCATGACGAGCCTGCGGATTGAGGACGGTGTGCTGAACGAATTTGAGAAGGGAAATAAGAAGCGAAGGATATAGTATGATTTTTTCTCGGAACCGTGTACGCTGAGTCTGAGGACTGGTATAATGGATATTTCGATTATCTGAGACTGGGCCAGGAACCATAGTGATAAACTCTGCCCACGCCTTCATACCGACAGCAGCAACTCCGCGGTCGACGTCGTGCACGAGCATTGCCCAGGTCCCTAAGAGTGTCTCGAGCTCACCTTGAGACGCAATCTCGTTAGTCCACGCGAGGAGGGCGTCGCGAACTGGATTGAGGCGAAGAAGGGAGAGGTGAAGTGAAGCGGCAAGATGGCGAAGACGCCGCGCAGGGTGGGTGAAGAGTACCGGGACGCGATGGAGCTGAAAAAGAAAAGTTAGTTGTCCACGAGAGTAGATGTGATGTATAGACACACCCAGACCGGCAGCATCTCGACTAGCACGTCTACTATTCCGCCTGGTTTATCCTCATACCTATCGGGACTACGGTCGTGCGTTGCCTGCGTTTTGATCGCGTCCTCAACCTGCTTTGCAAGATCCTCTATCGCTTTCCCTCGTGTGACGACATCTTTCTTCCCCAATGCCCTTAGAACGACGACAAGCTCTGGTGGCAACGAATGAGCAAGACCGGTGGTATCAAGTGGATCCGGGACTAGTGGGGCTGGTTTGGTTGGGGGGATATAGACCTTCTTGCGCTGTTCTCTGGCCTCTCTCTTGGACAGCTTAGACTTCTTTCCTCCCTTGGGCGTTGACTGTTCAGGAGAAGCTGTGGGTACGGTAGTTGAAGACCCTTGAGTGGCTTGGGCAGCCTTGCGTGCGTTCTTCTTGCGTGTACCAGAAGTTGCCGACGACTTCTGGCCTTTAACCATCGTGCGAGACGTTGAAGCGTTATCGACTTATGATCTGTCGGCGATGAATGTAATCTGATTGCTGTACGGACGGTCAACCGTCACTCTTGAAGCTTTGCCGAATTTCCCTTATCTTAATTACAAGCGGAGATTGAACTTTCTCATGATAATTCCCAACGGAGGGCCACGGTCCGGCTGGCCCGAGGCTATCGCCTGAGAGTACTTGGACCTCGAACCAATCAAGTACTACCGTAGCGTGAACTTATACGTGGCCACGTCGATAGGCAGTACTGCCAGAAACTATGACACAATCCGGGTCATTCGCTTCCAATCGTCCAACAGCAGCGCGACTGACCTCCATCGTCTCTCATCTCCGCAGTCCACGTTACAAGGTTATCGTCTGCCGCAACCTTGGTCCTGATGTAATGCCACTGTTGGAGAGTCGGCACGAATTAGAGGCACGTTTGCACTCCTTGTCTAGTTGGCCTAGTCCAACACAACGATTAGCTGGTTGTCTGGCCGGAAGACAGTGCGTGCGATAGGAAATGGCTTTTGGAGAATATCCCTGGTGCAACTGGGGTGATTGTAACGTTAACAGACAAAGTATGCCCTTCGTGAGACGTCTAACCTTATGTATGTAGCTGACGCCGTCCTCAGGTTGACTTGGAACTCTTGGACAAGGGTCAGTTCGTAATGGCTACGTGTCTGAAGGGATCTGACGAACTCGCGGCTTCCAGCTGGATCCTCTCTTCGGGTTGTATCAACAATGTCTGTTGGCTATGGTGAAATTGTCGTTTTGTTATAGCGTGATTCTTCGTTGTATTCTGACGCATGGCCCTTACAGAGCATATCGACCTTAAAACAGCTGCGAAAAGAGGAATCAGGGTCGGCTACACCCCCGACATTCTGACTGATGCGGGCAAGTTAGGTCCACCTATGTAAATTCACCCCTTTGAATTATTCTTGTAGTTGCCGATCTAACTGTGATGTTGACACTGATGGCAGGAAGAAATGCTGGAGTGGGATACTCCCTCGTGCAAGGCGGAGGGGTATGGAATTGAGCTCATATGATTACGCACTCGACATGCTGATGATCTGTACAGTGGCCAAACTTTTCGTGGGCTCCATTCGGCCTCTGCGGACCACAGCTGAGCACGACGGTGCTTTCTCCGACGCGCAAAGTTGGTTTCATCGGATTTGGCCGAATAGCCCAAGCAACGCTGTCGCGACTCATACCATTTGGCATTACACATTGCCTGTATTCGTCGAATCCCTTTTCTCCGCCGAACCAAGAACGTGACGCAGAATTCCAAAAGAAGTACAACCTAAAGGCGGTCTCGAAAGTAGACCTAGAAGAACTGGCTCGGGAGAGTGATGTTCTGATCGTTCTCGCACCGGGAGGCTCAGGAACTTATCATGTTGTCAGTGAAGACTTGCTGAGAAAAATGAAGACGACCAGTGTACTCGTGAACGCGAGCAGAGGAACGTTGGTGGATTCCGATGCGCTCGCAAAGGCACTCCGAGAGGGATGGATCTGGGGTGCGGGCCTTGATGTAGTGGAGGGTGAACCAAATGTGCCACAAGGTCATCCGCTGGTCAAGGAGTCAAAGTGAGTCGTGGTGTATGACGCTCGAAGGTCTATTTTGGCTCATTCTCTGTTGCAGATGCGTTATCGTTCCGCACATTGCGAGTGCGACGTTGGAGACACGGAGACACATGGCAACATACGCTGCCCAGAATTTGATCGTTGCTATCCTTGGGGGCGATATGCCGGCTCAAGTTGATCTCTCAGCCTTCTCCTGATGCTGGCTGTTGATCTCACCGAGGAGATCCGTTCGTTACATTGGAAATGAGTCGTGTTGTTACGGCCATATGAACGACAATGGAAGGAGATTATTAGTAGCAACGTGCGCCGGTTATCCGCAAAGCTGACTAAGCTTTCTTGTTTTCTGTTAAATTTCTGGTTGTACATGATCATCCCGTGGTCTTCCCGTCTCTTTTTTTCTCCTTGTGACAATGACAAAGTTCATCCTCGTGTCCGGAGGCGTGGTTAGTGGGATCGGAAAAGGCATTATTGGTGCGATGCAGCGTCTTCGGCTGTCACGTACCCAGTTCATATCATCCGATATGTAGCCTCCTCGACCGGCCTGCTCTTGAAAACGGCTGGCCTCAGGGTCACCGCCATCAAGATAGACCCCTACATGAACATAGATGCCGGTACCATGCGACCCACCGAGCACGGTGAGATCGTGGCAGATAATGTTATTGTCCCTGTCCTGAATATCCTCACTAGGTGAGGTATATGTTTTGAATGACGGTGGTGAAGTAGACTTGGATCTGGGAAACTACGAACGCTATCTGGATGTCACATTATCGAGAGATAATAACATAACTACTGGTAAGATTTATCGGGATGTCATTGAGAAGGAGGTTTGTTGCGCCAAAGTGGTCCGTTTTACCTGTTGACTCTTGGCGCAGAGGAGAGGCGAATATCTTGGGAAAACGGTCCAGGTCGGGCTGTGATTCTAATCAGTGCGTATGAGAGCCTGATGAACTGTTCGATAGATCGTCCCCCATGTCACAAATGCTATCCAGGATTGGATAGACCGTGTTTCGAAAATCCCAGTTGACAATTCTGGAGAAGAACCAGACCTCTGTATCGTAGAGGTACGCACGATCGCATTTCTCAGATGCAAGTGCCTCATATGCTCCTAGCTTGGAGGAACTGTTGGGGATATAGAATCCGCCCCCTTCATTGAGGCCATGCGCCAGTTCCAGTTTCGAGTTGGGCAAGAAAACTTTGCTCTTATACACGTTTCGCTTGTGCCAGATATGCATGGCGAGCAGAAGACCAAGCCCACACAGACGACTGTCCATGCACTGAGAGGACTTGGATTGCTTCCTGATCTGGCGAGTCTTAATTCTCAGAGGCTTTGACGCGTCCAGCCGAACTCAAGCATTATAGATTGCGTGCCGATTACTGGGACCTAAACCACTGGAAAAAACGACCAAGGAAAAAATTTCCATGTTTTGTCATGTTGCATCTGAGCAAGTAGTTGGTGTGCATGATGTGGCCTCCGTGTATCATGTCCCTCTACTGCTTCAGTCTCAGGGAATCGTGGATTATCTTCGCAAGCGGTTGAACCTCCCGGCTCTCAAGATTACGCAGGAAATGATATCTCAGGGTTTATCCCTCGGCGTCAAGTGGAAAAGTATGATAAAAGGGTACGTCTTGGTGTCGCCCGTACATAGGTTCTATTCCCTCTGCTCATCGCTACACCAGCCAAGAACGGCTTTTCGACCAGGTCAAGATTGTCCTGGTTGGGAAATATACTGACCTCAAGGATTCGTACATGTCTGTTATTAAAGCTCTTGAGCACTCTGCGTTCCGCGTCAAGCGAGAACTCGTCATTCAGGTTTGTTTTGGTTTTTAATCCTCATTGTTTTGCATTAACTTGGGAAAACATAGTGGGTAGAGTCTTCGGACCTCGAGCCCCGTACTCAGGTTTCAGATCCTGCCAAATATCACGACGCCTGGCGCAGTGTCGTAGGTGCTGGGTATGTCTTCTCACTTTTCACTCTACTGAGTAGTTACGCTGAGGTTGGGTTAAGGGGTATTCTTGTCCCTGGAGGCTTTGGACTCCGCGGAACCGAGGGTATGATCCTTGCAATTAAATGGGCGCGCGAACAGAAAGTGCCATTCTTGGGCGTCTGTCTTGGATTCCAATTGGCCGTGCTAGAGTGGGCGAGGAGCGTGCTAGGCGTGCACGGTGAGCTCCGACGCCGTTTTTCCTATTTCTTGCTTTTGCGGCTTTCATTGACTTGGGGATGCAGATGCGACATCAGCCGAATTTCAACCTGATGCAACTCACCCTTTTATCATCTTCATGCCTGAAATATCGCGCACCCACATGGGAGGAACGATGCGTCTTGGATTGCGCCCAACAGTTTTCCAACCTTGTGCTAACATTACCGACCCAGAGACGTCTCCCTCAGAGTCTCCTTCCACTCCAATCGCGAACGGCACCGACGAAGGTCACCCGACTATTAATGGTATCCACTCTTCGACATCAACATGGTCCAAAGCACGTAAACTTTATGGTAATACAGACAAGGCTTGGGAACGACATCGTCATCGTTATGAAGTGAACCCTGACGAAGTAGCGCGACTCGAGGCATCAGGACTCACCTTTGTGGGGAAAGACGAGCGTGGCGAGCGAATGCAGATCCTCGAACTCAGGGACCACCCGTTCTTCGTAGGGCTGCAGCCGCACCCTGAATTCTGTTCTCGGCCATTGAATCCGTCGCCACCGTTCCTTGGCTTTATTGCTGCTGCGTGTGACACCTCCGTACTCGATGAACAATTGGAAGAGCAGCTAGCGTCCTTCAAGCCGCCGCATCCAGAGGATGTCATGGTCAGCGAAGAAGCATTGAGAGCACGGATGACGGAGCGTCCTGTTAACAGCAGAGTTACAACTGCGCGGGCATCACCCGAATTGGATTAGTCAAGAGGACAAAGGTCACCCCAAGTAACTTACAAAAGACAGATGTTACAGAGGGTAATCTGAAGTTCATTTCAAGTATACTGAAAGAGATGAGTCTCACCATGTCTGGGACGTTGAATCGAAACCCGAGTCCCATAGATTTCCGCCATAACTGTCTTAGCAATTATTGATCCTGTAGTGTCACAATTTGGTGCACCCGTACCTTGAAAAATGATCAACAGTCCTGGAATAACGGCGTGGAGGGATTTTTCCTTTTCGGAGGGTGATGGGTCAACAGTAACTACAGCAAAGTACATCCAAATAATGCAGTGGCTGGTGATTGATGCACAGCCAGTCAGCCATCAACTTTTGAAAAAGTGTGACCATTTTCGAGTCATAGGCAGGTTTCCCATTGTTGCTGCAATACTGCCACTGTTTCAGGTTCTGCCCTAGCGCGGCAAGTACAATACTTACCGCTGATCGGGCATGTGGTAAGATCTTACTACAGTCAACTCCCTTATAACCCATACCCCCTATAACCCATACTCCCTTGTAACCCATATGTTTTTATGTTTCCCAAGTTGGTTTGCAGTGATTTCATACCTATAACCCATAACCCATAATCCATAGCCATTTAGAGGGGTCATAACCCATACCTTACTGGCAGGAAATGCCAGCATATCTTCAAATTAGTATTTTGATTAATAATTCATGAGTGTCTATGATTCCAGAGTGGCAACTGCAAACCAATACTTCACTTCATCATCATTATGAAACCTTCCACCATTATTATTCTAAAAAAGGGTCTAAAGAAGCTTCAAGATCAGACACATGAAAGAAAACCTGTCCTTCAAGCTGCACTAAAAGCCAATCAGCATATTTCTGAGTCTAATGAAAAATGCTTAGTGAATGAGTTAGAAAGAGCTTCAGATTATGAGCAGGGTTTAAAAAAGCTAGATGCACAGAAGCAGTCTATTGTGCAGAAGCTGACAGAGCTTGCTAAGCATGGTTTTGCTCCCTCAAAAAAGTGAAAGTATATAGTCTAAGTTTCTAAGACTTTAAAAATTCTATTAAAATAAAATCTATTTTAGATTCTGATCAAGCTGCTGCTATATCTACCAATGGTCAAACAAAGCATGCATGAGTCATTGAGCCCATATGTCCAAAAGCAAATTCAAAACTCAAGCAACAACTTGAAATTTTGAACTGGCATCACAAAAATGGCAATAATCAGACAAAGACAGCAGCATATTTCAATGAAAAATATCCTGCACTTTGACTCAAGCAACCAAAAATCTCAGCATGGCTCAAAAATGAGGCTACATGAAGAGCAGAGTACAATGCCAGTATGGGCATGTCACATTCCCTCAAGCAAGTTCATTAAACCCTTCACCCAAAAGTAACAGAAATGTTAGATCTATGGGTCTCAAAGGCAATGGTGGATGGAATCTTGCTTACAGGCAAGGTTCTTCATCAAAAATGGAAGAAATTTGCTGATCTTGTTGGCATTCCAGAAGATGAGTGACTCAGATTAAGTGAGGGGTGGCTAACTCAATACAAGTCATGAATTGGTTTGAAGCAGATGAAATGATATGGTGAAGCTGCATCTACAAGTTCTGATGTGGTTGATCAAAAGCATATACACATTCATTTGTTGATCAAATCTGGTGGTTACAAACAACAGGATATTTTTAATGCTGATAAGACTTCACTGTTTTATGTGTGTGTTCAATCTATTTTTTTTCTGGCTGATAATAGAACTTAATGATGAAGTAATCAATAGATAAGATAAGTGTGCTCTAGACTTTGATCTAATCTAGATTAAAGAGAGCGGTAACTATCTAATCTAACCAAGTCTAGAATATGACTTCCCAAGAGTCATTCTGACTTCTATTGACTCCTTTGGGTCAACCTGACTTGATCCTAGTCATTCTGACTATGGAAAACTCAGAGATCTGATGGTTACTATACAAAAGACATCATCATGGCTATGTATTGCACCATATCTGAGTCATACACTTAGCAATCTTCATGACTAGGTGAATCGCATCATACTGATGCAATACTGACATCATATGTACTCAGGATGAGGCCATATAGACACATATACATGATTACTTAACCTACTATCTCAGTAGTATATAAACCCACATATATAGAGGACAATCCTCTAAGTGAATACATACCTCCATTTACCCTCACAAGTGTTAGGAATCACCTCACATCCTTGCTTCATTACCAAGCACATCTGCAAGTCAAGTAAGTCTCACTTGGCGTTTAATCCTACTATCCCATTGCTGCCTGTGCCAATCAGAAGGGGTAGATTCCTCCCATTCTGATAGGTTATGAGCCCTGGCTCATTTCACTTGATAAATCACATACTGTCATCTGATATTTGTGATGTCACAAGCAGAACAAGTGCTAGCAGAGCTTGAGGCTCTTTTAGAGCTTGCAGTATAAAGATTTGGATGTCTCTACATGATTAGCTCACTCATGAGATGGCTATCATATACCACTAATGCATTAATACTTGCAGAAAGTGGATGAGATGCTCCAACTGCCATTGAGCAGTACAGGAGAGGAAGAGACATCACATCATCTTCGATGACCTTCAGGATTAGTACTGATCCATCCCAAATTGTTACAGTTTCAAATACTGGACAAACCGATCAACTGATCGAGATTATATCCCTAAATAGGGTCAGTACTATTAATCCAATTATCTCTTCATCTAGGATTTTTGGTTCTGATTTTGGTTCCTCCTCATGTCCTGAAACAAGAGTTTCAACTGCTCCTGAACCTTCTTCATCTCCTGGCCCACATTTGGCCACTCCAAACTGAGTCACCTTGTGTTGCGAATGCAAGAGAGCTACACTGCCTCAACTATCTCCGTGGTCCTGTCGGGCGACCTGGCATCGTTCTATGGGGCTGAATCAAGGGAAGGGCTTTCTCGTGTGACTATATCCAGGTTGTCATCCTTTGTAAGCTATCAGGTTGCCACCCATAACAAGGGTGCGCTAGATGCTACCACATGTTCTTCTATGGCACTATGGCTCATAGGGTAATCTGGAATATGATAAGATGCAACGGTAGTGAGGACCTAACTGCATCGCAGGTATAACATCGTCTTGACCGATGACGTGGTCTTGAGTCACGTAGATTATTTTGTGGTTTTATACTGGTTGACTAGGCCGAATACGAAGGCGTAGTCCTAGACTGGTTAAATAACGGTTAAGCGAATGTGCGACGTACTGCAAGTCTTGAGGGGATGACTTGACACGGGATACGAGTTGGACGGGCTGGACTGGAGGAGGTAGAGGTTGGCTTTATCTCCAGACAAC
>JBBPKD010000113.1:0-39278 GCA_038089075.1 Singerocomus inundabilis
GCCACAGCCACAGCCACAACTGGTCTGATTGATCACCAGTGTGCATATGGTCAATGCACCACTAATCACTCATACATACACCAGCCATATGGATGTTCTATGGCATTACATAGAGTTTTATTCAGTTGTTATCTTTTCTGTGCTCACTGACCATGTGGATATGATCCATTATCCCCTTTGAAGAACACAATAGTATTCTATAGTATATAAGTTGTATCTTTGCACTCGAGCACCTCAGTCTGTTATATTGCATGTGACTGAGGTGAGCTACTTATTTCCTACTTCACTAGTTACTTGAGCTAACTTGTACCTAGTTGTTCTTTGCTAGGTAAATATATTAGTCTGTTGCTTTGTATGTGACTGAGTTGTCCTACTAGTTGTGTGCTTGCATCCTGATCCAGTGCATATTTCTATCACTTCCTGTGCCAACCTTTCCATCTGCCAGTGCCCCATTACCCTCCAGTCTGTACCCATCAATGACCACTGGGCCATCCCCACTGTACTTTAACACACCTGTGGCTGGTCCTTCTTCTGTTAGTGGACTATTTTCAACTTTTCCATTCATTGGTACATCCTTGGACCCCTCACTTTGTGATGTACAATCACCAGACACATACAATATTCCATACAACTCTACAGACTCAGAGTCAGGGACTTATTAGTGTAGTTTTTTTGTATTGACGATAGAGCGCCGCTATCGGATCAGACAGTATATGTCACATTTCTTTTTTGGTCAGTTCGTGTCACAGCTATATTCGAAATGTATGACTTTTCAAAAAAATAATATGGGGTGTTGGCCGCACAAGCTCGGGTATCTCAGTATCATTGGTACCCGAGGTAGCCGACAGTCCTGGCGGTCTCGTCGGCTAACTATTTCACTGAAGATGTATGAGAAAATGTAACACAACCACATACTTATTATGGTGCATGGCTATTCAAGCTTTCATAACAGGATGTTGATAGTTTATAATGAAATAAGAATTAAAATTTATTTATGACCTGTTGCTTCATTTAATCTGAATAGTTATACAAAATACAAGGCAAGTCTCTTTGTGATTCCTAACTAGCAGTTCTATAGAAAATCATGCAATGTCCCACTGTGCTAAACTGTCTCATGGACAATCATGATCTAATGCATAACAAAAACAATGAGATGTTCACGGAAAAGGGAGGAAAGAAAGAAAGAAAAGATGCAGAGAGAGTTGATGAGGGGAGAGTGATGAAGAGTGTGAGATATAGAGGGTGAGGAAGAGAGAAGAGGAGGAAGGGACGCAGAGGTGTAAAGAGAAGAAAGAAAAGGGAGCACATGAAAACTAGGGTGCCAACAGTCCTGGGCTGGGCAGGGTCTCGGCTGCTCCTGTCTTAAGACCTTCAATCAAGTGCGTTAGCCACGCATAACTTCCCTGACGGCGCCCGACCGTGGAATGCAGTGGCAATAAAATGCCGAAAAACAAGAAAATAATAAGATAGGCCACAACCGGCAGTCTCAAACTGACAGGACCACGACCATCCTTGTCTTCAAAAGAATCAAATTGCGCGTAGCCCGATATACCACAATGCCAGACTGCAAGTGAATTCGATGGGAATGGAGAAAAGGCTGTGAAGCCAATGATCCTGGACTGGGAAACAACCGCTCGGTATTAGAAGGGTCGGTATTGGGTTCAACAATCCATCGCCTGGATTGGGATGTCGCAGTGCTCAGCACTTGCTCCTGAGTATTCCAGACATGATGATTTTCTGCATCTTTCCAACTCCTCCTCGATGAAGGCGAGAACTTGATCCGAAGAAGGACGGTTCTTAGGTTGCTTTACCCAGGTGGATTGAAGGAATTCCCAGTAACTCGCTGGGAGGTTCGATGGGCATTCATCCACAGGATCTTTCCCTTCATACTTAAGAATGATCACGTGAGTGGACTTGAATATATGAAAGAATGGTATCCGGCCAGAAAGAACCTGGATTTGGTCGTTAACCTTCTTGCTAGACTTAGGGCATTGGCAGTAAGCGGATATATTTACCTGCCAGACAACGCAGCCGAAGGAATAGATATCGCAATACATTGTTGGTGTGGGCCTCAACTCCTCCAGGTCAGGGTGCAGAAATAGCTCAGTTGCAGCCCATCGATGTGCGCAGATGTTGGAGGGAATAGACTCGTTCGCATCAAGGAACACAAAGGATAGACCGAAGTCGGAAATGCATATCCGCTCATGCTGATCTACCAGAATATTGTAGCCTGTTAGGTCACCATGGACGACTCCTGAACGATGAACTATGTAGAAAAGAAGTCATAATTTTGTTTTGTGCACACTCGAAGGTTACTTACGGTACTGTAGACCGCTAGCTACTTCACGAAGCTGCAAGCAATGGGGATAAGCGAAATCTATGATGGAGGAGAGAGCTTACAATGAAGAACTTGCGTTCCACGGTAAGCTGGCTGTGATTGCGATGAATGAAGTCGGTCAATGTGCCCTCTTTCATCCATGGTGTGATTAAACAAGGAATAGGACCGAATCGATAGGTAAGTCCGATAAGAGGCAAGATATTTCGATGATTCAGTTTGCTCCATGTTCTGGACTCCCTCTCGAACATCTACAGAGTGTCATGCATTAATATCCGACGTGAGTGCGTTACTGACCCAATTCACCTTGCGAACCCTTGTAATGTCTGATTCGTCGTAGACATACTTTGGGCATTTGACGACGACCTGTTTAGTATTATTCGTTACTGCCTGGGTAAGATACCATCATGTTAAGTGGAAATGCGGACCACTTCAGGATCTGGACGCCGTCCAATCAAATAACACTTGATCGCTACGCTGAATCCACCATGGTAGATATCCTGCTGGCCAGGGATACGCTCTAAACGAAATCCCGGGCTCTCTACGTGAATGCTGTACGACGAGGAGAGAACATGGGTTTCCTTCTACCTCTCAGCTTGCATGGAACTCACCTTTGATGAACGACCTCAATGGCAAGATTGACACATGACTGAAGGCATGACCAAAGGGACCGTAGCATATCACCCGGAAGCCGTGGTAGTAAAAATTGGTCGAGTACGATGCAGAGGGAGTGAGGTCGGTGGAGTGAAAAGAGGGCGTACAAATAATAATACCGCAGGTCACGACTCGACCTCGTTTCTGCCATGATGAAGCATACTTTGTGAATAGATTAGCCAAGCTGCTGCGTCGGATACGCGATTGGTGATCGTTTGTAGCCTCCACAGCAAGTGCCCTAACATGCGGTGAGTGACGACACAGGCGGCAAAGCACGGGTATTTGCGAACGTAGAGTTCAGAACTTTCGCCACAACGTTGTGCTCCTTGTCGTCTGATATCCACTACTACACTGTCTTGCCCGCTCGCTTCTTGACCGCTGATATGTTTCGACTTCGAAACATCATAGTATGTTGGGGTCGAGATGAGGTATATAATGCCACTTCAATCGCCTCCAGGATCCCTCATGATGTTTTTGCAGGATGAGCTCCCTTCAGGTCTACCTTTCTCACCCATTGATATCAATGATACGGACACCAGCTACTTGGATATGATCGATGGTAGCAAGTCTGCTCGAGAGCCGAGTCCATCAGATGAAAAGCAAAACAAAGCTGGTGCCTTGCGCGACTCCGAAAGCAAATGGGCATCGTCCATCGTGTCTAGGCATACCATCCCAAGATTTTGGGATCGACGTAAATGGGATATCGGAGCAGCTCCACGGGTTCAACTTTCTGTTGTAAGTCCAGTCTCCTCCGAAGAATGCAAAGTGAATCAGCCACCCGTCATGTCAGCTGAACGACTGGGCTACTGCCCTTCATACCGGTTCGTGAAATATTTCTCTAGTTGCACCCTTCGACCCTTAAATTCTCTTCGCTGCAGACCACGTCAGTGGAATCCTTCATGGTAATCTAACACCGGCAAGTTTACGCTGTCCATTTTTACGGCTTCAAACTTTTTGCTTAACTCTAATTCCTTTCTTAAGCGATCAGTTAGCGTGGCTCGTGGAAGGGGCACTCTGAGATGTCCTAGCCATTCGAGGCACACGAGCCACTGCGTGTTGTGGGCACGAGAGCCTCCGGATGATGTTTATGGTGCTCGGTGGGCCGCCACTGAACTCTTCCGTATAGATGAAGGTAATCCAAGTCCGACAAAAATGAGTGATGTCTACTCGTTTGCATGTCTCATGCTCCAGGTTCGTTTATGTATCTATCCTCTCCGTGATGTGGTCTAGACCGGATGTTCCAGGTGCTCACGGGAGAGGTACCATACTGCGGCACAAAGAGGGCCGAACAGGTCGTGTATCTGAAGTATCTGGGGAGGGAGCCCATCGACAGCCAAACACCCCAAGTTGCAGCCCACTACGTGGCATTTATGCGTTGGTGCTGGTCACCGAATCCGAAGAAGAGACCGACCATGGAGAGGGTTGTTGACTTCCTTCGCGAAGAGACCAAGAAGCTTAAGGAACAACACAGTTGATGCCACTTTGCAGAGCGAGGACTCTAGAGTTGTTTTGGAGTGCGCTCCAGCAGGGAACGCAACCGTCGCTATTTATTGTTGACCCATCTTCAAGTACTATTGAACTAACTTAACATTGCATTGCCCACTGTCGTACCCTACATACACAGTTAACCGCTTGTGTTCTGTGTCCCCACTTTCTTGTTGTAGATCATAATCCCTTCTGTCTCTATGGGATTCGAGGCCGTTGAAACTTGAATTGGAAGATACCGAGCTCGTCTAACGCCGTGACACCCTGAGATATCGGTGCAAAGGGGCAAACAATACGCTCAGATACTGTAGCATTTCAGTCCATGGACTCGAGCGAAAATTCCTTCAAGTTGAGAGAACACCAGAAGGAATAGTTTGTTTGAAGGAGAAATTGACTGTCTGTAGTCAAGTGCTCCCTGAACGAACCGCCCCCCACACGTTGGATTCCCCTGTCGTGGCCTAATGAGATAGTTTGGGAGGCAAGTAAATGGTCCTGGTGGTCAGCATACATATACATATAACCCCGTGTTTGTCAATGATAATCAGTCGGATCAGAGTTTCAGATTAGAAAGTGTATCACATTGCTGGCGTATTAGAGGGGATAGCGGCCTGGGACCTTGTCCGAGGGACACGTTGTACGATGAATCCCTACAGGTCTTGTTCACTTGGATATCCCGTTGTACGTGCTATGGGGAACCAGTCACACGGAGAATATGAAGACAAGGCCTCAACAAGAAAAAATGTATCCGTACTGTTTTTTTCATATCTAGCAGTGGAATGATACGCATATAAAGGGCCACCCGTCTCCCTTGACGAAGGTACTAGATTAGTGAACAGATATGACACGCAATTCGTTGACTCACACATTTCCTCACGCACGTTTCTTGGCTCGTGGTTTGGGGAACTCCAACGGCGTGCTGAGCACAGCCCTCTTTGTCTCTCCAGCACTATCGGGAAGACCGAGTCGCTTAAGATCGCGCATCGTTAGCTTGCTGATCTTACAACCTAGTGATCTGAATAGCGTATTGATCCTGAGGGTCAGAATCTGCGTGGGTGACTCGTGAAGATTTCCGTGCAAGAGTGATGACGCACGTGGCAACTTTTTCACTTAGATCGCCCGCAATAAGCGCTGTGTCCGTTGCGTAATCGTCAACGCGAAGACATAGCGCAAATATATGTGTAAGTAACAATGTCTTCGTTCGAGGCGTCGATTGTGGTCTAGATGGCGAACGTTAGTAAAATCCGGTCCCCGACTAAGATGATTCCTAACTCTGTTGATCCTCTAGAGGTTTCTGTGAATCTAGACATGAGGCTGTCGATTATGATGGAAGGGACAACGGAAAGTTTCTCGTAGACAGTCGATTTGTCGAATTTACGAGTGGTCAGGAATCGGAAGGACAACATGATGGAGATGTACATCAGGATCTTGCTGACCATGGCGCAGAGCATATAAGGCCCATTGGTCACAGACAAACAGTCGAGGAAAACTCACACATGCACTTTACTCGGGGAGGGGGAGGAACAAACGAGATTTAGGTGTTGATTGAGCCAAGTTGATCGTTTATATGTAAGGAGGGCTTTTCGGTCCGCGCTTGAGCTAGCTTGGATAATCGCCGACGGTGATAGGGTCCTCCACTCCGCTTCTGGAATGACGTTGTGCAAGGGGTAGATTTCGGATGAAGTCTTGGCGTCTGGATTGTATTGTGGCACTAAGCGCGCATCATCTGCTGTTGCCAGCGCTTCCTCTGTCAGAAGTGTGTTATCATCCTGATCCTTGCATTACAGTGGTCAGGGAACATACCGTTGGAAGGCAAAGCTTGCGTATTCCGCTGAATACTATCTTGCAAGTGACCTGCAACTGTCTCCATCGCAGATACATCCACCTTGTTTCGTTCTTGGGCTTTGATGGCCTGTTTAGCCTTTTTAGTACCAAAGGACTCGCCCAGGGCAGCGCGTGCTTCAAGACGCTGTAGGTTAGAGACCTCTATAGGCTGGAGAGACTTGAGGGCCTTGACTTGGTGAGTCAAGACGTGGAGGGGTGCCTCGCGAATCGTAGTGGTCTTGGTGCGCTTGTTATGCACCGCAACGAAGTACCTAGACATGAGAGCGCACAGTCGAATGAGACGACGGTACAGAAGGATTACTTGGAGACGCACCGAGATCCAACGGATGCATGTTGACTCTCGAGGGAGGTGAAAAAGTCGACGGCATCGGTCTCTCCGGCAATCAATGTGGGTAGCTCTGCAAACTGTGTGTCCCCGTCGACAGCAGCCCTTTCCGTCTGATAACAGTCAAACGGGGTGGACTCGGGTGGTTTGATTGCAGGGAAATTAGCTGTGGTGGCGACGAACACTTTAACCGTGCACGACCACGAGCAGGCGTTCTGGTTACTCACCTAGGACAGGGCCCAGCTGGGATACTGGCCGTTTAGACAACGCAAACGAGACCTTGTCCTCGTTGTCGAGGCGCTTTCGCTTTTTTGAAGTCGATAGTCGCACCATCTGACGATTTGGTTGACGTTTTCGCCAGGCTTTGCACGCGCTCGGACTCGGCGGGCGGCCCCTCCCTACGAGGAACCACTTCACACAAGGACAAGGTCTGTATCTCCTCGTCACTCTGTTTCAATCCTGTATATAATGCTGACGTTGTCGCTAGTGTCGCTGTCGTGCTCGACGTTGCGCTAGTTGCTGTATCGTTACTCATTTTGTCGTTGACCCAACGCTCCCACTGTCATTGACCAGCGTGGTGCATTCGTTCCTCTGCCACCATGTCCGAACCTCCCTCTCAACGTCAGAGTCCATCTATCCCCCCAGTACTAACTCACGATGTTTACCGAGGGGACAATCAAATACCAATGGACTGTCCACCAAAACTCGAAGATATCGACGATGTCAAGCCCCCACCTGAGACGCCGTCCGTCAAGACGGAGCCTTCACCTCCCCCCTCGTTCAAGCGAGAAAAGTCAGAATCAAGCACACCAGCACCCGTAAACGGGAAACCCAGACGGGCAGGTCCTCAACTCATAGGCGACCTGCCCCGTGCGGAGGAGGAAGCTCGCACGACATTTACTGAGCTCGCTGAAAATCACTATCAATACAACACACTCGGGCGCTCACGAGAAGCTCTGGAGAGCATGACATGCGACTGCGTCTACGAGCATGGTCAGTTTGACGATCTACTCTTCTTAGCAGTAGTTGAATACGTAGTGATTGCTTTCTGGTGGTGGGTGTGCGGGGCGCATTTTCGCCGTTACAGGCGTGGATGACCCATCGGATGCATGCGGCCAGGGCTCGGATTGTATCAATCGGCTCACGCAGGTAGAGTGTCTACCCGACGATTGTCGGTGTCGAGCGCACTGCCAGAACCAACGGTGGGTACAGCTTTGTGTCTCTTGTCCCCACATCTAATGCTCACCACAACCTCTTTGACCTTCAAATCTAGGTTCCAACGCAAGGAATATGCCAACATTGAGATTGTACTGACGGAAAAGAAAGGGTATGGGTTACGCGCAGTCACCGATATGTTAAAGTATGTTCATACTATCTTCATGTCATTCAAAGCAATTTACGATTTGCACGGGACATGGCAGGGATACGTTCATCTATGAGTACATCGGCGAAGTTGTCTCTCATCCATCTTTTATGAAACGCATGCGAGGGTATGCCGAGGAAGGTATCAAGCACTTCTACTTCATGATGTTACAAAAAGATGAGGTGAGCATTCTCGTTTCCTCTCTCCCCCTCTGACTCACCTTCATGCTTTTCCGTGGCGTACGCAGTATATTGATGCGACGAAAAGAGGTGGCATTGGCCGTTTTGCAAATCACAGCTGCAACCCAAACTGCTATGTCGCCAAGTGGCAAGTAGGGGAGCGTGTCCGTATGGGCATCTTTGCAAATCGGACCATCAAGAGAGATGAGGAATTAACATTCAACTACAACGTAGACCGATACGGGTACGTCCACCCTTTACATCATGATTCTACGAACATATCAAATGTCGGGTGACTCGTAATCACCAGACACGATGCACAACCTTGTTACTGTGGAGAACTGAACTGTGTGGGCTTGCTTGGCGGCAAGACTCAAACAGATATCGGTGGCATGGACGATCTCTATCTTGATGGTGCGTATCTTTCTTGGATTCCTATCATCCAAGTTTTATTCTGGTTGGGCAGCTCTGGGAATAACCGAGGAGGTAGAGAAACTTGGGCTCAAGGGCAACAAGAAGAGAAAGGGCAAGAAGCTTGATGAGGATTATATGGTACCTTTCCCTTGTCTTGACTCTTCATCCTGCGCCTAACACTAACATTTCTTCGTAGCCTGAACTCAAGCCCCTCATAGAGAAAGACATTCCAAAGATCGTACAGGCAATCCGCCAGACGCAAAGCAAGAAAATGCTTACCAAGCTTCTGACTCGAATAAAGGTGCGCTGCGTCATAGACATTCAACGCTGGCGCGTCCACTGATTTGGGTCGCACATAGATCACAGAGAACGAGGCAGCTCTGCGCCAAGTCATGCGACTGCGAGGGTTTAGTCTCATGACGAATATCCTTCAAGATCACGTCAAGGATGTAGATGTCACTATTCTCGTATGTTTTCTGTCTTCTTTGGGCTTCGTCTAGCTTTCATTCGGGGTTCCATTTTTCAAAGGCCCTTGAAGCCATGGTCAAATGGCCTCTTATCCAGCGGAACAAAGTCGACGACTCCAAGATCAGGGTTCCAGTGCAAGTCTGCACAGAATCAGAGAACGAAGTCATGAGATTGTTGGCACTCAAGGTCCGTTCAAGTCGCCTGTGGGGACGACCCCGTATGCTAATTCCAGCTACCCAAGCTTCTTGAATACTGGGATTCCCTCGAGGTAGCTTACCGCATACCAAAGCGTCTCAAGGCAGTGCGTGGTCTTCCCGTTGATTCTGTTCCCAGTCTGTTTAACCATTGTGTACGTGTTGCACCTAGAATGGCGAGGAGGAGATGCCAGAGTCACCATCCTTCGTCGTTGTCGAGTCGCACGACGACAATCGACCTCTGAAGAAAACGCGCCGAGAAGGCGATGACATCCAATACAAGCCTAATCAATACAAGCCTAACCCTGTGGGACCTATGGAGCAAAATGAAATACCCAAACCACCGCCGTCCAAATCCGAGTCCGAGCTCTTTAACGAGACCCTGGCCAAGAAGAAAAACATTGCGGATATCATCGCCGCAGCGAGTGCTGCAGCTGGTGCTGAGGCTGCACGACTAGCTGCTGCTGCTACCGTCACCGCCACAGCGGAACTTCCTTCTGAAGTGAGGAAGAAGCCAAAGGCACCGAAAAAGCCACAATCAAAGGAGGAGAGGGAAGCGAACAAGGAGAAACGATTGCTGAAGCTTGTTGGTGCCGTGGTGGTCAAGTGTATGAGCAAGTATTCAGGGAAGATGGAGAACGATGTGTTCAAGAAGTACGCCAAGGAGGTGTGTTCCTTCATATCGCCTCTTACGTATGACCGTATGAGCTCACTCGATCTGCCACCGCAACAAAGCTTACGCACCTCATTGCCGAAAAGGAGAAGAAGTCGACCTCTTATAGAGAAGGTCGCCTGGACACTCTATCAGACGAGAAAGTCGCCAAGATCAAAAAGTTTGCCAAGGAGTACATCGCCAAGGTCCTTCGCAAGCTTGAGAAATCCAAGTCCAGACCGTCGTCTTCACATCACAATGACCGCGATCGGGACCGAGGCGGACATGTACATGCACCTCCGGGATCCGTGCCGTCGCCGTCGCCGGACGCGCATCGGGACGGCGAGGACGGAGATGAAGGCGGAGAAGACACCGAGATGGTCATGTCCGTCGAACAGGCCATGGATCTTGGTTCCGATAGCGAGGATGGCGACCACGAGCATGGGCTACTAGACGGTGACGCGGACATGCAGCATTCGTCGGACGAGGAGGACAACGATCCCTCGCCAATGGAGGGCGTGTCTTTACGCGTCCATCTCCCCGCTTCAGTGAGCGTGACGCCCATCACGCCCCCCCAGCAGCAGCAGCAGACGCTCGACCCGAGACTGAAGCACCGGAGCGAGGAGTTGGGTTGGGACCCAGATGCGATCAGGGTAGCGAACGGACTGGACGAGGTGGATGTATAGGTGTCGACGGGGACATTTTGTGAGACTTGCCTCCGCATTGCTATTTATTGTAAGGCTATCATTACATACGTAGTATAGTTTCCCTTTTACTTCCTACTGGTTTCATTGCGAGGAACAGAATGCAAGATACGCGCAGACTTGGACACAGCGATGCGAACATGTAGGTCGGGCCAGGACGAATGCGACACGGCAATGACTAGATTGATAACAAACTGATACACGACAAAAGGGTTCGAGAACGGTATCTGACAGCAGCGTTGAAAATAGTGATAGGACGTAATGGAGGTAGTTGGGAATGACCGCAACAAAACCAAGAGAGGTAGATGTGATGTGCAGCAAACGAGACGCGCAAGGGGCTCCGTGCATGTCTCTCACTAGCCAGCAGGTCATGACTTGAAGCTCGTGTCCACCTCTACGTCCATACTCACGAAAGACAATCCAGCTCATCCGGTTCGCTGTCCGCACATCGCAAATGTCGTGCTGCGCTTGCCTTGATCCGCTCGAGTACCTCACGTGGGGGTCCTTTCGATGCCTTTGCGCGGGAGGTTAGCTTTGTAGCTAGCTTCGCGCTAGGCTCGTCTTTAGCGCTTGATTTGGAGGCACTTTTGTGTCTTCCATCCGACTGGTTCTCCTTTAACTTTTGGGACGAGGGGTGCGAAGGACTAAAATGCAAGTTTGTCAGTTCGTCATGTAGCAGGCTAAGAGATGTACTCTGTAACGGAGAATTTGACAACTTTGCGAGGCCGGTCATCGTAGTTGTCATCCTCCTGTTTCCGTTTCTTTAGTTTTGAGATGCGCTCTGAAGGTCGCTCGCTATCTTCTTCTTCAACAAGTTCGACAATACCTTGGCTGAGTTGAGCCTTTCCCTTTACTTTCCTTTTACTCGCGGATTTGGGCTTTTCCCCACTTTTGACGTCCTTGATCGCACACGGCATGGGCTCGATTACACTTCGAGGGTCCACGGATGTCGAGCCAGCAACTTTTCCTCTCTTACCAGGTGGTGGTGGTATATCACCGTCATCGTCATCACGCGGGACAGGATGTTTCCTTGAACCTGTTTTAGAGTATTTCCCATCTTGAGATCTCTCCCTTTCATTCTCTGATGCCTTCTTACGGGGACTCTCGACAACTGGTGCATCATCTTCATGTTGCGTATTCCTCTTAGAATTGGATTTGACTCTGCGAGGGACGTCGACGAGGGTTTGGTCGTCTATATGCGTGCATAACAGTATGTAAAAGAGTCGCATCGAGGATCATATACATACCTGAAACAAGTACCTCTACTACCTCCTTTGCAGTACTTGATTTCGCTTTGGTTTGCCGTTTGGGCTTCGTTTCCGGAGTAGGCGGAGCAGTATCACGTTGTTTACCCTTTGCTTTTGTCGTGGACTTGGACTTGGTGTTGGGGTTAGGAAGAGGTTGCTCCGTGTCAGAGTCTAAGCACGCGATGGAGAAATCTCAGGACCGGACAAATAGGTGGCGAGGAATACGCACGCGGTGCTTTCTTTCTGCCTTTCGCTGGCTTGGCACGTCGCTTTTGAGCAGGCTTTGTAGCCGTGTCTCCTGAAAGCATTAAAAACCAAGTTTATACACGTCGAACAAATCACAATGAATTGGATCCCACCCTCTGGTTCAGCAGTTTTCGTCTTTCGTTTCCGAGATGCTGGTAGCTTTGATTTGGAACTGCCTAGACGCGCTCTCGAGACCTAAACTGGAGTATAGAAATACGGTGACGAACCGGCTACAGCCTGCTCTCCTTCAGTGACAGTAGCCACACGCGCTTTGAGTGGAGGTGTCTGACGAGCTCTCGGAAGTGAAGGACGCTTTGCAGAGACATCTTTTGGACGGGCCTTGGAAGGCGATTCACCAGAGACAGTACGTGCAAGGAGAATATCAACAAGTGGGTTCGAGTTGGACGGCACGAATGCTCTGCCAAGGTGGGGCTATTTCGTCAACGCATAGCACGACAGACGACAGAAAGGGGTACCGACCCTCCGCGGTCACGAAAGCGGGCTTGCTGTCGTTTTAAACGCTGTGCCTTGCTTTCCTCTGCGGAGACTCCGAGCTTGGCTTGTTGCTCGACGACGGCGGTCGGGAGCATCGTCGCGCTTGCATCTGACAAGAATGCGAGTGAGGTTGAACGAATGAGGTCATGTGACAGCTCACGTGCATTCCGCATACTTGTAGACATTTGTGTACCATCAGACCCCTTCTCAACCAGAGTCTACCATACATACCTCAGAGGAGAGTGCTACCACTAGGACGTCCTAGAACGCAGCTATCGGCCAAAATGACAATGATCTATCGGAGGCCCACGTTCCGATATCAGGGCATACCCTGGTCCCGTGAACAATGGTGTGCGAAAACGGGTGTTAGGATCACGCTCCTCTGGGGCGATCTGCCGACACAAATATGTGTTGGATCAAAATGGTCAAGACCAGTCGATGAGTTGTTGATGGGGAGCAAACTCAGGACAAGTGTGACTCGGGTGAGTGAGAATGACAAGGTGATAAGGTCACGTGCACAAACTGTCTAGAGTACTTATGGAGGTCCATTCGCGTCAACAATCTCGGCGATGTCGCGCACTCGCCTTCGTGTGTTCATGCTCCCCCACGTACAGGTCCAAGACATACCGTACGGTTGATGTACCCTATATAGCGAAGATACAACGAAGGACAGCCAGAACACATTGAACGTGTAGAGATATTCTCAGATTGAATCTAGCCGGTCTTCATCCACAACCAGGCTGTTCGATCTGTGGGTAGTTAGTGTGTCCGCAATATGAGATAACTTCGTGACGGGAATAGAGCACTGGGCGACGGACATTGAGGGATGGGGCTTTCCCGAGGGCTGAGGCACGAAAGTATAGGCGGATAGTTGCGTCGTTTGAACATCAGCTTTTGGTAAAGCATGCGAGGAGACTCCAGAAGTACACGCGGCTGAGAGAACTCTTTCGAGATCCGTCAATCTCAATATGACATGACGCTGGACGGTCAATTATTACGGTCAGATGACGAGGATTTCCTAGAGACGATCCAGATATTGAATTGTCTAAAGTCCATGCAACACAAAAATGTGGCACATTATACAACACCAGAAGCAGCGGGCCGAACGGCATCCTCGTCTCTGCCTGTCACAACGCATCAGTATCCCACCTACACAAGGACCAACAACACCACCCACCCTCGAAAAACTTTTGCAAAAACGTCCGCTGCGGCCTCTCTTCTGCTTTGAGTAGAACACCCAAGATATGATCCGACTGTTTCCAACAATTGAGGGTCTCTTGGAGGTCTTGGCGGTCCTTATGTATAAGGACCTCGATCGCGCGTGGGTCGGTGACGTGTCGGTTTGCTTCAAACTTTTGGCGGATGCAGTGCCGGACGTAGGCGGGTGTGACGGGTATGGCGTACATGGATACGATTTCGGGTGCCTGCATTCGTTAGCAGTCAGAGGGAGCGCTCACATACAAAGTTCCAGAGACGACTCACAGCGCGAATCCAGCTGCGGTAGAGATCAATGACACGCCTGCGAGCCTCTTCTGGACTGCTCGACATGCGCGAGACCTGCGCAAGACGGGACGGTATCGTCGTCATCTTGTCTTGTTTCAATATTTGCGTTTGAACTGCCCTCGGACAGACTCGACTTCAAGGTTGTGAAGCAGAGTCACGATTTCCTAATATGGAGACGACTCGGATGGGGTATTATTGTCAGGCTTATCTACCGCCACTACAACCGCGCCAGTCCTTTACAGCTTCTTTTTGTTGAACATGGTCAGAGGAACAGGCAAGTAAACTACATGAATCATTTTTTGCACTCTTTATCTCACCCATATCTTCTTTGGCAGGAAAGTTTAAGACCAAGCGAGGTGGGGGTAGGAACTTTAGGTGAGCACGCCGGTAGCGATCGCGAGGTGGGATCAGACGGGCCTGACGATGTCGCTCGCGCGTCTAGTCGAAATATGGCGTTCGACTCTGGTGACGTGGTTGAATCAAAATCGTAATTGTGCCTTCATATGTTGGCGTTTGGGCTTTTATATAATCATTATCCTAGATCGCATCGCAGGAACGCCCTGCAGGACGACGAAGATGACGAAGATGGCGAAGAGGATGACGATGATTCAGCGGATGAAGATGAGGACGAGGAAGACGAGGAAGAAGGAGAAGAGGAGGACGGCACATCCGAACCCAGACCAAACACCTCCGCACAACCAGAACTGACGCGCACTGAACGACGTGAGCTCAAGAAGAAACAAGCCGCCCAGAAACAAGCCCAGAAACAGGCAATTGATGAGGATGACGAAGACGCGGATCTCATCAACCCCAATCACGTCGAGAAGAAACTCAACATATCCGACTTGGGCTCCCCAGAGTTGACTCGGAAGGAAAGGTAGGTCTGATATTCAGATCAAGCTGTTGTCTGGCCGTGGTAGGTTTCAATCGCATTGACCGTGGTCGCATGTCTTTAGGGAGGCAAAGGAGAAACAGGAAGCCAAGGATCGTTACTGGAAGGTGAGCGCGTATCCAGCATCTTCAGTGATGCATCTCATCCGGAGATCTAGCTTCATGTTGCTGGCAAGACAGAGGAAGCACAGTCGGACCTCGCTCGTCTGAAAAAGATCAGAGAAGAACGTGAGGCTGCGCAAGCCAAGCGCAAGGCGGAGGCGGAAGGTCTGTATCTCCGTCCCTGGCCTGTATCCGGATCTTGAAAGGACCTTGCTTCGTATAGCCAAAGCAGCAGAAATAGAGGCGAAGAAGAAGGCAGCCGCGAGTGGGAGGCGTGTTTGATTAACCATGATATCAGGTTGGCATATGTTTTACTATCACCTACACGGTGGAGCTGTTGTCCTGCGGTTGCTTGGAGTTGTGTTATAAACCCTCGCATATTACTGTGCCGGTGTTGATCGACGGGGACGAGCCTCGTTGAGTACTACCAAGATGTCGCCTGGGTCCCTAGCTGCTCTCGATTAGGGAATCGCACGGGTATGCTGGGCTAGTTGTATCTGTGCACACCGTGCATAATCACCGCGGGTTGGCGGTGTTCTACGGGTATACCAGTATGTGATGACTGATCGGAAATTTTCGGAATGCCGATGGGCCACCTTGGAGAAGGCTCATCGTACTACAACTTGAAAGTCCTGAAATGTCAAATGCCGCCTTCCCCCTCAGACTGCCACGAGCCACAGATGGCATGCCGAGTCAGAGGCTCCGCCGACCTCGAACTATTTGCCAGTTTACTATCATGTGATCCTCCCTGAGTGGTCTCGCTGGGTGGGACTTGAATCAATGGATACTTACTACACAAGGCGATAGGATACCGTCCTGCATACACTACGGCAATAATGGCAGTATCCAAACTGTCCTGTTGCCTGGCTGCCCGGTATCATAGGCTAAGTCATGTTATGACATGTGGCAGTCGCAAGTACTACGGCACATCAAGCAAGCCACCATACTGCCTGAGAGATAATAAGATCCTGCCAATTTTTAAGTTTCATCATACGTACTGGACTACTGACGACATATTCACTAGCTGCGGCAAGCGTGCCCTCCTTGTGGGCCACAGTGCCAGTGAACGACTGCTCCTTAATTTCGGACTCGCGTGCATATCCGATCAGCACTATCATATCTCTCAAGGGTCCGCAAGCTACTGCTACGAGGACAATCGGGCGAGAACTCGGAATTCCCGATCATAAACATGTTTTCGAGCATACAAAATATGAAATACATACGTCAATAGGTTCTGTCGTTCCGTTTCCACATCGAGACTACCGTATCCTACGAGCGACTACAGCTTGGTGTGCGCACTGCACTTCATACGCCAGCGCTCTTCCGCATCACCCCACGCCCACTCGGACTCACTCTGCCAACCCCATCTGTCCTCAATTGCCCTGCGCACATAGTCGAGCTCCTCCGTACTACCCCGAGCGGACATCACGCCATTTGCGGGGTTGTGCCGAAAACTATAATAGCGACCGACATCCAGAGTGCGTTGGACGATGCTGTTCCCAAACGGTAAGCGGACTTCTTCATATATTTTCAATGCATCGGTTATGTTTCCTCTGTGCGTCAACTCGTGTGTCAGCAAGCGCCCTAACACGAACGCGTCCTGCCGGTGAAAGAAGAGGTGAGTTATTATAGTTTGAGGAGTGTTGGCTAGGGGCACCAACCTCGATCGCCAGTCCTGCGCCCGCCCCAAAGTGCGGCTCCATAGCATGTGCCTGCAACGTCACCAATCACTGTTGAGGTCACCACAAATCGGAGAGAGCTCACTGCGTCTCCAAGTAGAGCAACCTTTCCATCTACATAATGAGGTAATGGCCGAAGGATATGTAGTGCCCATCTCGACGGCCTCTCGACGCACTGTGCGGCATCAGAAAAAATGGGAGTAAGTGACGAGGATGCGAACAAATACTTTTGTTAATGCTTTGGCACGAATTTCCCAGTCATCAAATAGGTCAGAGACCTCCTCTTCAGAAACTTCCTTCACCCAGTGGCCCTCAAATGGTGCTCCAAATGCACCGTAGTTGTGATAGAAAAACACAACATTAACCTGCTTCCCTTGAGAGACGGGGTATGTTACGATATGCTACATGGGCATAAATTGGTCAGTCTGGAATACCCAAAGGTGTGCCCCTACTTTATTCCTTCCAAGGTGCTGGGTACAGAAGTAAGCATTCCACTTTCACTAGTGCGAATTGTTGATGTGGCTCACCATCGTCAAACCAGTAGGTGTTTCGATATCGGGGTACTTCTTCAGGAGTTTCGTAGTTGGTATTAGGTTCCTATATGCCACGGCGCCCGTCCACACAGGGTCAATACATTCCAGCAATCTTTTTCTGTACTGGTCTTCTTGGGCCAAGGAAGCGAGCCTCTGGTACATGGTTTTGCGCGTTGGTGAGCGAATGCCATCAGCGCCCACCAATACATCCGTGACGGAACTAGAACCGTCGGAGAAATGGAGTGTTATTTCCCCGGTTTGAGGATCAACATCATAGAATTCAAGTCTCTTGGATGTGTGGACCTTGCAAGAAGGAGTAAGTTGTCGCAGGAGAAAGTTTACCAAGTCTTTTCTATGGAGCGTCAACGAGCCACCTGCGTGACGCTAGAATAAGACACTCATGAGTCGTTCAAAACATGTCCTCACGTTTCAGGGGTCTCGAGAACCAGTGATATCCATCTCGCTGGTCGGACTTTCTAAAACTCGGCCCTGAATTTCATCGGTGTCATCGGAGGAAGGCTGGCTCATAGAGGCAAACGCAACACACCAGCATTTTCCCGTGGAGGTCCGATAGCTAGCTTTACAAGCTCGTCAAACAACTCCAACTCTTTCATGATGTCCATAACTCTTGCAAATAATCCGATGCCAGCACCGACGGTAGTGATCGTTGGGCCAGCTTCGAATATCTCAACCAGGGGCGTGCCATACTTGCCGATAACCACCGCTAGCGTCAACCCGCCTATTCCACCACCGCTATGATATGATAATATATCAACCGTCAGTCTTGCCAACTGAGTTGTGTTGGACTGGCACCTACCAGATGGACACACGGAACGCTGACTTCATTGGGGAGCGAACGCAAAGAGTAGTTGCAGCGACAGTATCGGACAATTGTTTGAGCGATCGTCGGCGCCAGTTCGGAACCAGAGGGCACAATGCACGCTGCTGACTGCCACATGTTGACTCTTGCAATGCCTGTGGGAATGACCTGAGTACAACACTGAACTCCATTTTTGCAAAATAATATTACAAACCCCAGTGTAAACACGTAAAGGCTTGTTCAGCAGGACACAGCAGCTCCGCAACGTGTTGGTGTCAGGGGACTTGACAAGCCCCGTCTCAACGACGTTAAATACCTTATAAGGTATGTTACATAATAAATCGCTCTGGCGCCGACGAACCGGTCAGACACATGTTTCAGAACAGGGAGGCTTAACATGCACCCTCGCAATCCATATGCTACTCCGCCTAACTTTCTAGGGCTTGCAAGGCGCTATCCACCTCTTCGTCCACAGTATGTCTTCACATTTTGAACAAAAGACGATCCAACAACGATGACTGGAGCGTGTTCTTGACACACATAGGACCGACCATCGACTTCAAGAGCCCCTCTGCACAAAGGTCAGAGAAAATGCACTCCTGACGTGACCACAACTTGTGCTTAGTGAGTAAGAGACGTTTGACAGAGGCATTACTTTACCTAGACTTTAATATCAGTCTTACCCTTTCCGATAACCGACTCTGTCCACCTGTGAGCTATTGTCCTTGGGGTACAAGTACATGAGTGATCGAACATCTTTTCGTAGGTACCGAATCGGTGCGTCCTTCAGCTTATTTGTATCGGTGGACGTCGAATGCTGACCAATTCCAAGGTTGAATTACGTACTCTGGGTCCAAGACATCGTAAAGACGTTTGTTCCAGGTGATGAGGTTGTGCGAGGGATTGACGTGTGCGCTTCCACGAGCTCAGCGAACCTTTAGTTTTCTTATCCACAAGGTAGCGGAACCGGAGCCTCTGCGATATACCCCCTCCTGGCATGTCGTCTAGAACCAAAATGGTCTTTTGTTGCCACTGGTAAGTATTCCTCGACTCTTTTCCTCCTCAACTGAGGTTCACCCTTTATCAAGATATTGACAAAGAGTCCCTTGTGTCTGCTCGACAGAATGTTGAGCAAAATGGCCTCTCTGATAGAATTACTATAATGGATGTGTCTTCCAGCGAGTCCATCTTGCAGGCGTTGGAGGGAGCCATCTCAGTGCCGTACGTGCTCTATCGTGGGGACCATGAATGTATATGCGATCGATATACAATAGATTTCACATCATGATGTGCAACCCACCTTTCTATGCTAGCATGGAAGAAGTCTTTCAATCAACCGAAGCAAAGGAATACGGACCAAGCGCAGTATGTTTCTTAGCAAAATCTCGAGGACTTGTGGTGACCTTGTTGTCAGGTGTGCACAGGTACTGAAAATGAGATGGTAACACCCGGGGGTGAAGTCGTATTTGTCTCGCGTATCTTTACCGAAAGCCTGCATCTTAGGATGCGGTGCAGGTCAGTCCTTTCCATTTCTGAGACATTTGTTTTAGTTTAGTGCTCGACGCAGATGGTATACTTCGATGCTTGGGAAGTTGTCATCTCTTCCCTTGATGGTGAATCTTCTGCGTGAGCACCAAGTAAGGTTTATACCTTTGACCGTCGCGCGGGGCTAACCTCGCATGACAACCAAGGTTGATAACTACGCTATCACCGAATTTGTTCAAGGTCAAACTCGACGATGGGCAATCGCTTGGAGTTTCGGAACGCTTCGGCTTCCAGATGTGGGTACATATACCAGTTCCCCAAACTTTCTTTGACACACGTCCCATCGTAGCATCTAGCGCGTATCGTTAACCCGACCCTGCAGAGTGTCATGCCTTCTCGTACGACCCTTTACCAACAGGCGACGAATGTCCGATCATTAGAGCTCCTGTATAACAAGCTACTCCGAGTCATCGAAGCCGTCGAAGACATTCATATCAACTCGGAACACATCGACCAGGCCCAATTACCCTTGGTTCTCGTAATAGCGACGGAAATTACATGGTCTCGGTCCGCTCGGAGGAAGAAGTCGCGTTCGATGTTACAGAAGACTTGTCAAGAATCCATCATTTTACAATGTCGGATTAGCTGCGTAGACGGCTCATACGCCATTGGTGAGAAGCAGCAAGCTAAGGGTCCTCACCTCATGTATCAATGGGTCGACGGCGGTGACCGTGGCGTTTTCGAGAGTTTTGTTAGCCATGTCAGCCGCAAGATCAATGCTGTGGAACTAGGGTCGTAAAGGCGATCTCCGAGCTTTCGCTCGCATCACATCTGCGCCGCCCTGTACTCGTCAGTTTGGGATGACATCTATCGACGGTACATATACGACATCTTATCTCACAATATATCATGCTGTAACCTTCCTGATGTGTTATCTGGCATGCTGTAGTGTCCATGAGATTGCAGTAAAAAGAGGGTAACACATATAGCATTCACGTATCCAAATAGTGGCATTGTAAAACAACCTATACTCAGTGGTAAGTAGACTACTACCTTGGTTCAGATTGTCCTGCTGCCTGATGAGCCCATATGCAATGAGCCTTATGCTTAAGATGACTGTCTTCCACTCACCTCATAGTTAAATTCATTGTCAAAGTTGGGTGCAAAGTATATGGTTGGCAACACAGTCTCCTTAGACCAAGCTATATCCAAGGCTACCCTATAGATGATGAGCGGTGGTGCAAGGACCTAGATCAATGTCACTGACTACTCGTGTGCTAATTCACATAAAGCGCACCGCAAACTTTGCCCAAGTGAGTGCAAAGGCATCCATAGTACTGCCATTAAGGGCCTGGAGATCAAGTAACCAAGAGCGAATACAGATGATGGCAGGGCCGACTCTGAGGATCGCAGACGTTGGTGTAGGGTGTTGGGACCCGGTGACTGAGCAATATACGAATAGTCCAACAGGTGACAAGCAATCGGCCTATTATTGTCAGAGTCACAATAATGTTGAAGCTGGCGGTAATAGCCATCTATACAATAGAGAATTCTGCAGGTATTCCATTAAAGAGGTTGGCCCCGGGTATCGCGCTCTTAATTGTCGTCATGATGGACATGGCTAACTATCATTGTCAAAGTCTAGCCTGAGGAGACGAGGGAGCCATGGACGACTTACCGACAGAGGATATGTACAACAGGGTGGGGGGGATAACTACCCAGCAATTATCGCTCCAAAATACAAAACACCTGTATAGCTAATGTAGTGGCTCAGTCTTACCAGTATTTAATCCCGTTACGATAGCCTACCAGCAAGCCATCAGCCATCACATTTACAGTTGCACTGGCTGCAATCCCCAATACATTGTACCATGCAGAGACGTTGTTTGCATAATAGGCAGGTGGCCCATCAAGGATATTTCTATCATCAATCCACAAGAAATCAGCAAAAGCATAGTTGATTGCCACTGAGATGGTCGAAAAGAGGAGCATGAAAGAAGTGTATATGACATAGAACTTTCTGTATCTCGTTTGGGGTTGTTCCCGCAGTAGCAGACGGCATGAAAGGAAGTAGAGTGTGAGATTACTTCCTGAAGATGAATGACAATAGGAAGATGTACGCAAATGTGTGTAATAGGTGGAACTGCTTACCATGGAGTAAATTTTTAAAAGAGTCCAACGAAGAATGCCTGTTGGATGCGGATGTCAAAAGAAGCCATTCTTGAGAGAGTGGTGGACGACACTTGGAACCTGGACTGCTTTCACCCGTGTTCCACTCAGCTTTGAGTTTACATCCAATAGCTTACCCGTACCCGTTCCCACGGGTACAACTCAAGATTCATGAGTTAAGAGACACAGGTTACTGAGGGACATAGGTTTCCATTAAAAAAAAGTATATAGTACTCATGTATCCGAGTAATGGCATTGTAAAATGACACATACTGTACTAAGTGGTGAGTCCAAGGTCACTAGAATGTCTAAGATGCGTGCGACCCGCAACGATACGTTACACCATCAGAAATCCTCGTCGAGCGAACTAGTACCATCAAACACATGTCAGCCCGATGCACAAGGAAAAAAGAGGCGCCGAGTGTCGTATAAGAAACACCCTCGCGAGCAAAGAATCTCTCACTCACAAGATGACACGAGATGTACCGGCCGCGGGTGATAACGGGTCCGTATAGTTGACGTGCGCCTTGACATAGTCCGACATCCGCCGCTCGAAAAAGTTGGTCTTGCCTTGCAACGAGATCATGTCCATAAAGTCAAAAGGATTCTCGGCATGGTACACCTTGTCGTTTCCAAGGGATACTAGCAAGCGGTCGGCTACGAATTTGATGTATTGGCACATGAGCTGTGCGTTCATGCCGATCAAAGCCACTGGGAGCGCATCTTGGAGATGCATCGTGAGCACGTGCAACTTGGAACGCGCATTTTACGAGGGGACACACCCGTCAGGAACTCTTGTTCGATCTGGACGGCCTCCACTATAATGCGTTGAACGACGTCAGGGTGCGGCCGACGCCGCAGATGACTGAGCAACAGGCAGGCGAAATCGGTGTGCATGCCCTCATCGCGACTGATAAGTTCATTGGAGAAGGTGAGACCTGGCATGAGACCACGCTTTTTTAGCCAGAAAATGGCCGCAAATGAACCGGAGAAAAAGATCCCTTCAACGGCAGCAAAGGCAACAAGACGCTCAGCGAATGTAGAGTGCTGGTCGGATATCCACCGGAGTGCCCAGTCGGCCTTCTTCTTGACGCATGGGATGGTCTCCACAGCGCCAAAAAGGTACTCGCGCTCAGCCGAATCCTTGATGTACGTATCAATGAGGAGAGAGTACGTCTCGGAGTGGATATTTTCCATCATAATTTGAAAACCATAGAAGGAACGTGCTTCTGCGATTTGAACTTCGTTCGCGAAACGCTCGACCAAGTTTTCATTTACAATGCCGTCCGACGCAGCAAAGAAGGCAAGAACATGGGAGATAAAGTGACGTTCGTTGTCGTTCAGACGATTTTTCCAGTCACGGATATCATTCGCGAGGTTTATCTCTTCAGCAGTCCAGAAACACGCTTCTGCCTTCTTGTACATTCGCCATATCTAGGCGGATGGTCAATCATGAAAAAGAGAACGAGGTGGTGGACTGTACTTCGTGGTATTCTATAGGAAAAAGCACGAATCTACGTTTCGACGGTTTCAGAAGAGGCTCCTCACCTGCCAAATTCAACGTATTGAGCATTGATAGAGTGGTCCCAGCCAGAACACCCACATTCAGGGAGGTCCACCTCGCCGACGAACTTGCTGCGGATATCCTCCTCTTCCTCGCCGAGAGACCCAGGGGGTGGTATATAACTGCTTGAATTATCGATTATTGTACCGCAAGCATCACAATCCGGCCTTGCTGGTCTTAGCGACAAGGTCGCGAAAGCCTCTGTGGCCTGACGAAAGTAAGGGGATGTGTTATCCATGAATCGTCACCTACCTGACGGTCGAATGCAGAACTACTGGACCGTGTCATTAACAAGACAGAAAGGAAGAAACATCAAGGGCTGGACAATGACAAAGATATCATGGGTGACTCGAGGGAAACGGTGCCGGTTTTAGGGGTCTATGGCTATGCAATGTATAACCGAAATTGGAACACCGCTGACAAACGGACTTTATAATGCCCATGTCACTCCGAGTCGAAGAATCATGATACAAACAGCATCATAGAGCGACGTACTATTTGATGAATGTACCTAGTCCAAATTACAAACCGCAACCGAGGGAATAATTCACTTGTTGCCTGCATAAACCGGGATAACTGAAACATAACATCTTCTACTGTAATCGCACGGATCTCCGCTTTCGCTTCCGTAGCGCTACTTGGGGACTGGAGGGTCGGGTCGTAACGGATGAAAGACGTGAAGACTCTGTGAAATATTTTGAACGAGCGATGGCACCTAAAGTAGCGGTGGAAACGTAGTAGCCAAAGATCCCGACTGTAGCCCCGACGATGCACGCTGCAGCGCAGAATACATAGACTGGGTATAATGCAACTGCAATCGCACGGATGATAGAAAACGGGGTGAACAGCACGATGTCGAGTGCGATTTTGACCGGGATGGAGACGGGCGAAAGTAACACGTGAATGATGGACCAGACGATGCGTAATGGATACACCAGAGCGAGGAGAAAGCGAAATCCGAGGCGAAACAAGAGAGATGACCCAGTTAGGACCAACTGCAACAAGGGCAAAAGCATGGCAATCGGAGGAGGTTCCGCCATTGGGTGAACACTACCGGCTGCCTCAGTCACAGATGCAGTTGACATGACAACGTGATCCTCTACTCTCTTTAAGCAGGTATGTCAAGCCACGATAAAGCATCTGACAAAACCTAAAGTGCTTACCACTCAAAGAATGTATCGAGAATGAGAGTGAGAATTCCTCTGGCTTGTCAAAGTTAGGCGCGTGACACATTTAATCCGTCATCACGTGCATGCATATGTCCTTGCTTACTCTTGAGTGGTGGAGTACGAATCACTCGTTTATTCACGGTACCACCACCAGACAAGAGAGTGATAGGCAGCGTATAAGTCGGGCAGCTCACCCACCCAGGCAAGCCAACATCATATATGCGAGCCAGGGCAGAACTCTGACTAATGAGAGCCAATGGAGCACACGGGATAGTCAGAATATCACACAAAGACAAGTGCCCAGAAACCAGTTTTCTGCGTCTGCTGAAGCTAGGCTATCCAGGTATCATGAAGAGAGGTGACGAGACCACAACGAAGAGGCATGCACATTCTCATTGCTTAGGTGTCCCGAATGGATGCCACCACAAGGTGAGACAGAGATGCATTCCACCTTTGGACGAAGCTTATGAGTAATCTAATCTATCAAAATGTCAGAGTCTTGAGTCAAGTGGGGGAAAAGATCCCACCTAACATCGTGAGGTAATTAGTGATCCATCACTTCAACTTCGAGAACAGTTTTGGTCCTGCACATGCCTGGAGAGATGATGTGAAAATGTCGCATAAAATGCAAGGGCAAGTTAACATACATCAACACAGTGCATCATGCTTTAGACGTTGTGATTAATATCTGAACACGTATCACTTGTAAAATACTTACTGGACTTTAGTTGGCCCAGGCGCAGTTAAGGCTATGTCAGTCTGGTTTCCAGAAAGAAAAGGGGGAACGAAACATACACCTATTGGGAATACTTGTCAGTTAACAACGATGAAGTACGTGTATTACTCACAATTCTTCTACACAGTCCTCGCCTCTGTAACCTTGGCCCGACGAGACCTTTTCTTGACAATGCTCAAAGTGTCGCGCAAGCGGTGCACATTTGGCTGAAGTTTTGCATTCGTCACGGATCACTGGATGTAACTGGTGATAGAAACATGAACGGAGAAAGAATCAAAGTAGAGTGGGTTTCACTGACGTCTTCCGGCTCCTCCTCCTCTTCCGCTTGTCCGGCTTCTTCAGCCTGTGTAGACTCTACGACCTCTGACTTCTCCTCTGCATCGGAATGGACGGTGTTTAAGAAGGACGAAAGAAAGGACGAGAGACTCATGGACGCGACTTGCAGATGTACTGTACTTGACGTTCAGGCCAACCTTACATTGTTTTCCTTCGCGAGTTTACGGGTAGCAGATTTTGGGCGCCGCTTGAAACTAGTACTTCCTACACATCGTGCTCTACAAAAGAAACACCTTTGTCGAGAATATTGTGTTGGGAGTACTTCCCCAAGGCCTGCGTGCAACCACACCCTAAGTCTTTCTTTTCTCCTTATTGCATGCTGTCGATGGATCGTCGAAAGAATTCAATGTTGTCCACTCGGCCCTTGACCTCACATCTTACTTTTCAGTGTGCCAATATATGCTGGTACTTGGGTGATTAGTATCGTTTTGCAGACGTGAGGTCCTTGTTAGATTTCTGTCACCTTTTCGAGAGTCGCTGATGTTTGGAGAGTGACAAGTACAGTGGGCTGTGTTTGTCGTGGACGATGTTTAGTCATAACTAGTGTCTTGTGCTATTGAACAAGTTCCTATTCCATATGCTCGGTCACCTCAATCAAGTTCGTGCTGCGCTCGTTTCCTTTGCCACCAAGGCATTTTCTAGCTCTGGCATTGACCCGTCTTACTATCGCTCTGCAATGGCATCAGGTATCGATTTCGACATCATGGCGTGTGTCTACAACGAGCGCTCATAGCATGCTCATGGAATCACAGCGTCAAAGCAGCCTGAAATCGCCACCTTTGCAGCGGGTTGTTTCTGGGGCGTGGAACACATCTTTTTAAAGCACTATCCACCCTCTGAGAACAAGGGGATCCTGAAGACTGCGGTAGGATACACCGGAGGCAAGGACTCGTCGGTCAACCCGAGCTACCGCGAAGTATGCATGGGCACAACAAATCATGCAGAGGCGCTGAGGATCGAGTTTGATCCTTCTATTGTTACCTATGGCGAGCTCGTCGGTAGGTCATGTGCAATGCTTCATTGTTCAAACACCAATATATCCTAGAATTCTTTTACCGCACGCATGATCCAACGACTCTGAATAGACAGGGAGCGGATGCCGGTACACGTACGTCGTCAACGACTCAGGGATCGAGTAATCCCATAATCCTTGTATATATACAGAGTATCGCTCTGCCATCTTTACCCATAACCCAGAACAAACGAGCATCGCGAAACGCGTCACAGAGGAGGTCCAGGCCAAGCATTTTACACCCAAAGGAAAGAGGGTTGTCACAGAGATCCTTGAGGCTGGGCCATGGTATGACGCAGAGGACTATCACCAACTCTACCTCTTCAAGAATCCGCAGGGATACCAATGCCCTACACATAGGCTGCATTGGTAATAGCTACATGCAGAACGAGTCAGCATGGGGTGGCAGAGGAAAGCGAAAAGATGTATTAGAGTATGTACTGTGTATAGAAATTTCAAGGTTTTACCACACAAAAAACGCCTCAGAGGAATGCAAGCCCGTCCCTTCAAGTTGTAACAAGGAGAGTGGTGCCGAACGGGCGATGTCAATGCGAACCCATCGTTGGAAACGAGGGTAGCTCAACTCCCTGCACCGTCGTTTCTCTTCATTGGCGTTTTTGATTGTGGAAGAATCAAAGAAAACTTAGGCGACCGAAAAACTGGATTTATGGTTGCGACGCGTGGGAATGCATTAGATGTACACCCCTGTCTTCCCCCTCACTTATCAACATTTTATGTTTGCGCGTTCATGTCGTTGCGTGGGGCTTGAACTAATCGTTGATATGCCGTAGGGAGATCGCGATATCATACATTGCAGAAGATGCAAAAGCAATAGTGAGTGCGAAAAGTATTGTTTCAACTTTCAGTCCTGCAGGCGTCCTGCCAGGTTCAGGATCATCGAACCGCAAGGACAATATCGATGCTGACAACCAACTAGTCATTGCAGGATTCGCAAGTCACGCCCCCGCCATGGTCTTGTCGTGCGCTTTAGCTAGCTAGCAGAGTAAGTCCCTCCTACATCTGCTTATATAACCAGGGACCGTGGGTTCCTCCGAGACCACTCCACGACACTTGCCTACTAGTTCACGGACATGCCAGCAGCCCACAAAGTACCTCAAAACCACCCAGTACAATCACTCCTCGCCAATTCCGATCCCAAGGTAGAGGTATATGTCACCCACATCGACTCTACCAATGCATCCAGTCGCAAGTACGCCAAGCACCGCTATCCGCTGAGAGTTCACGACTGACGTGTCCGGATATTCCAGACGCCACTTTCTGATCCTAGTGGGAATGAACCTGGCCTGGTCCTTTCTCCTGATAAGACGGATATACCGCGGCATGTTCCGTTACGGGGTCTGGTTTGCCGTTGGTAAACTCGTACCGACATGGGCCGCGACTGCACCCAGCTTCGATATGGGACTCTTCGGCAACATTCTATTGGACCTCTTTATCTTCATGATTCTCATTCCTATGATACGTGATTTCTTTGGCGGTGTCGCCATCCTCCGTTTCCGTCATGGATTCCCTCAGGAAGAAATCATTTTCCGTAAGCCTAGTGAGTCTACCATAGCAAACATCGTTTCAGAGGCTCCGGAGAAGAGGGATGCTTTCATGAAGGATCTACTTCGTCGCGCTGTCGACCCCGAGGAGATGAAGCACACTGCTTTTGGTTTACCATGGGAGGAATGGACGTATGACTACAAAGCTATGGCGGCCGCCTGCGATCTGGACAAGAAAGGTGTTGTCAACGCAAAGACATGGGAACTCTGCGTGTGGATGAAGATGAAAGATGGTTGGACTGCTGTGGAGCAGGGCAAGGACGATATCCAAAATCAGGTCGGTATGATGGAGAAAATGAGGGTATGACTATCAGCAGGATTTAAATCGACCTTCACTTAGTTCATATCAACAGGACCGTCTGGCTGCCATGGGCAAGATAAATGTTTTCCACCAGATGATGGAAGTCATCCAAGTGAAGACAATGACTAAAGACGGCGCACCACTGCCGGTAACAGAGGACGTTGATGCGATCATCGCGGACATCTTCAAACGAAACGATGTAGATTTTGAAAAGCTGACGAACGAGCTGGCCAAGGATACCCCTCCCTCTGCGCGGTTCACCAACAGCTCGAAGAAACTTGATTGATGGGAGCGTAGTACGTGCAGAGAAATGGGTTATTCACATTGCAGCCGAACATCAAGACTCCAGAATGTCACACCACCCACTATTCGTAATTAGAAACCGAATGTTACCATGCTCGGTATTTTATGAAGTATCGCAGCTCATTGTAACTGACGTGCGCTGCGTGCCTCGAAGCGTGGTTAACATTAGCACGTCCTGGAGCCTTGTGATCGCTCATGCTATCTCCCAGTTATCTTATTAGCTCCGGATGATCACACGGGGTGAGAACGTTAGGCTCTTCCGAATGTCGTTATCTCTACCTTTCTTGTCGAGAGTCACAATTATAAGTAGGCGTATTATGCCGGCAGCTCCAAGTGGGCCTTATCATAACGATGAGTCCTTCCAAAACCGCTTCGTTGCATACCCGGCAGGAGAAGAACGCCCATTTTCAGGAAGACCAAACGCATGGGGTGGCATTGTCGACAAAAGAGGTAGACACCGGCGCACAGATTGTCGCCGGTTTCTCGACCGAGTTGGACCCCACAGAGTCAGCGCGCATCAGGTGCGCAACAAAGACCGTCCCCTTTCACTAACTAGAACCACCTGTACAGGCGAAAGATTGATTATCACATCCTCCCAATGATGTGCAGTGAGTTTTGATTCCATGTTGTCCAAAGTGGTCATATCTAACGAGGTGAATCCTTGTCATACAGCGCTCTACTGGTGAGCTAGGACGCTCTCTTCATAAATCCTTGTTTCGGTCATTCATTTCTCGGGTTGCAGGATCCAGTTCATGGACAAGACCACCCTTGGTAGTGCTGCAATTCTCGGTATAGAGTGCGGTTATGCATCCCATGGGAGCCTGGATTTCCTCTGACGAGCGACAGCCAAGGCGCACATTTGACCACCAACCAGTATGTGATTCTGAGCCCTCCTTATGTGCGAAGTGTGGTCCTGATGCGGCGTTATACAGATATAATTGGTAATCCATCCCCGATCATCACTGACACAGGCCTAATGTTTTATCCGCCTAGGCTTGGGACTGTATTCTACATCAGCTACTTCATCTTCGAATACCCTCAGAACCTCGCCCTCCAGCGATTCCCCGTTGGCAGATGGATGAGGCAAGTATGCTCACGGATCACGCAGCCGCACCGTCTATTGACATCGCTGATACCACATTTACTAGCCTTAATATCTTCGTCTGGGGTATTTCACTGATATGTCAAGCTGCCTGTACCAATTTTGCGGGGCTCTTTGTGTGCAGATTCATTCTAGGCTTGTGTGAGGGATCTATCACGGCAGGCTTCTTGATTGTGAGCTCCATGTTCTACACGCGTAATGAGCAGACCTTGCGGGTGGGGTATTGGTGTGAGTGCATTTCGTCGTTTTGCGTCCTCTATGCTAACATGCGGTTAGTCTTGATGAATGGGACAGGAAAGTTGATCGAACGAGGTCATGCGGATCAATATTTGCTAATTCGTGTCAAACAGCCCAAATTATCTCGGGTTTCATCAGTTTTGGATCTCTGCATATTAAGACCAATGGATTTGCTCCTTGGCAATGGTACGAGTTTCAGTCGTGGGGAATACCCGTGATGCACGGGAAAACTGACTGCCTGCAAGGTTGATGGTCATCACTGGGACCATGACGCTTATCGTAGCAGTGATCTACTTGTATTGTAGAACCTTTGATTTGTGATATTGGCTGACCATGTGTTCTTCAGTTTCTTCTTTCCTGATTCTCCCACCACTGCATGGTTTCTCACACCAAGTGAGCGTGTGACAGCAGTGCGTCGCTTGAAGGTGGGGGATGCACGAAAGGTATACCTGTCGTCACTTGCATGTTGATAAAGCACCCTAGGAAAACCAGACCGGTGTGGAGAACAAGCACTTTAAGAGGGAGCAGTGCGTCTTCACGCACTCGTATTCCTTCCTTTATCATTGACAAGGGGATACAGGATGATCGAAGCGCTTCTAGACCCCAAGACATGGCTCTTTGCCCTCTTTTCCGCTTTGAGCAACATACCCAATTCGCTCACGAATCAGCGTCAGATCATCATTGCGTCCTTTGGTTTTACCTACCTTGACACGACACTTCTCGGATGTGTCGACGGACTCATTGAGATAATCACCATCTGGACGGGGGTGAACCTCGCCGCCCGGCTTGTGAACGGTCGTGCTTATGTTGGGGTGCTGTATTTTGTTCCATCTCTCATTGGGGTATTGATGATCGAGTTCCTACCATGGAGCGATAAGATCGGGTTACTCTTTGGGATTTGGCTCGTCGATATCAATACTACTGGATTTGTCTTGTCCCTGTCTTGGTTGAACAATGTGACGGCAGGGCACACCAAGAGGGTTCGTCCCGTCCAGCTTCCTCGCTCCTTTCTCAGGTGGACTTGTTTGATGGTGTAGATCACGACAAATGCCATCATGCTCTGCGCCTACTGCATCGGGAACTCAGCAGGTCCGTTTATGTGGCAAGCGCAGTACAAACCAAGGTCCGTCCTTCCCTCACCTTTTGTCCCCATCTTGCCCTCTCCTCACCTGCGCTGCCACGGGGGCGGATCGCGTCCATGTCAGGAACCGTATTCCATGGATCATCATCGGCATCTGCTACATCACCTGCCCCTTATTGTTATTGATCATCCGCTTCTTATTGGCGCGAGAAAACGCACGACGGGATGCTGAACCGATCGAGGAAGACGAGGAGTTCTTTATCGAGAAGGAATCGGAGGACGGGATGTGCGTGCAGGTCAGGGTGGACAAGGTACGATTGAGGTTGTCATGTGTGTCACCCGTGTTTCGATACGGGACAAACGGGATCGGACGGATGACTGACTGGAATCGTTTGCCGAACAGGAGTACGTGGATTTGACGGACCGGCAGAATCGGGATTTTAGATACGTCCTGTAAAGGAATGGTCGATTGATAGGTCGCATGCCTGTGTGCTTGTACACTTAGATCATTGCGTAGGTGCGCGTGAACATAAGTGATATGTTTGGATATATCTGATTCAAGGTCCCTTCAAAGATATACGTAGTTATGTCTATTGACGTGAACCCCTCAAGTTGATCGTGCTTCGGTTGAACTTGAGCCTTGGCGAGTCGAGCATGTCACAGCACAAGCGAAAGATTGCCCTTGGACCTGATTTTTCACGTGTTTACATCGATGCTATGCCAATGGCGTGTTTACCCAGATACTGGATTGTGGCTTCTTGGCTGACCAGATGGGGTTGTTACTTCTTTCGAGTCGACGGACTTGTCGACGAAGCGTCTCTGTAATAAAGTGTTCAACAGCATAGGAAAGTTGACACTTCACGTGGCACAAAGCTGGGAAAATGAAAACGGTGGGAACGAGGGCGGCATACGAGGTTTTGTAGACCCGTCTCCTAACAACACACGGACACTTCCACTGTAACCTCTTTCGTCCACTCAGTTCATAAGCTTGTCGGTGTCAATTGGAATGTCTCGCGGCACTGAACGAGCTCAGTTTGAACCGTAATAACTACTGAGATCGTCAGAGGGCAGTTTGTCACGAGCAGAAAACTTCCGACTGTCAGCGTGAGACCGGCGAGCGAGATCAGCTATCTAGGTGCTTCCTCGAAACCCTCTATGATCATGCTTTGATGAACTCCCATCGTGATTTACCTCAATAAAATGCTCACTGTAGTCAAGTCCCGAGTCGACCACACGTATATAGCTACTGATTTTCCTGTGTCTCGAATCCACCAGCATCGTATTTAAATCGACTCTCACAGCACGTTTGCCGACTCGGCAGTAAGGTTTGAGGTGGTCGCATTGCCCCTTGACTTTCCATCTTGCTAGCCGTCCTCCAACCACGAGTCTGATTATGCGGTTGTCAGGGGTTCAAATGTCTGACGTGAAATCAAATTTACCATGTAAGGTATAGACTCCTCTACAGACTCAAATGGTTCTGACGTGTCCCATGCGGTGGAGGTAATGTCTGTCAAATACCTGCAAGTGCACAAACATATTTCCCTCGATCCTCATCCAAGCCATCCATTTCGAACGAAGACGGTGCCCGCCGGGGCTCATGGGATGGAGTGCAATTGATCAACTTGATGCGGAGCATCCACCCTTGATAATTCCCTTCCGCATTATGGCTACACGGGCAAGGTGAGCCTCCTTGTTTTTCGCACTAGGCAACAGCCTACTGATGATTTGGCACGTTCAAAGTGTTGTCAAAGGCATTTTTTTAACGTCAGAAAAGATTGGTCTCACACAGGCCACTTTTCTTTCGTATATTCTTCCGCCTCTCGTGTGTCACTACTTGATGGGAGTGCTGGTTCAGCTCAGTGGAACACGTCTATATCGGTTGACACTCATACCTGTCATGGTTTGGTTGGCGTGGCGTGCCACCTTTGTAGATCTGTCGGGAGGGGACACGGAGAGTGTCCAGTCGAATACTATGCTCATTGTGAGTATCATTCGTCCTGTGTTGCATATCAACAATTGATGGGATCTGTCCAAGACTCTAATGGCATCCTTTGCGACGCGTTCCGCTGTGTGGGCGTTTGCACGAGTGCGATACCATCGTCACAGTCCCATACACAAACAGAGCAGATTGGATTCGGAGAGTATTGGTACTGCATGTTGGAACACCTGGGATTTGATGCTCAACCCGCGAGGCATCGGATGGAATTGGCCACGAGGACTCGTCATCCCTAAACCTGTTCCTGATACCGACTCGCGCGTCATTTTTGTGCTGTTGTCGGCAACCAGAGCTGTATTCAATGCCGTGGGGTTCGATGCGTGTACGCAAGGCATTCGCATCTTGTCTCCCGAAACGTTTGGCTCGCATAAAGGTGGTTCTCTGTTTGACGAGTCCCTACCTCCTGTCGCAGAGTTCTTGCGGGCCGTGTTCGTGTCAGTTCTAGCAGCGTCGTCGCCATACTTTGGCGTGCAGTACAGCTACCACTGTCTAGCGATCCTATGCGTTATCTTGTTTCACCAACATCCGTCTCAATGGCCGCCCCTGTTCGACGCTCCGTGGTTGTCAACCTCTCTGGCCGAACTTTGGGGACGTCGGTGGCATCAAATGATGCGTGACATAGTCCTGAACCTGGGTGGTCAACCATTCGGTTACCTTTTTGGTGGATATGGTGTTCTGTTCGGATCCTTTCTGGCCTCTGGCATCTTTCACGACATCGAAGCGCGATCCCCTGGAAGAGGGGGAAACTCGATGATCATCATCGGCTTCTGGATGATGAATGGCGTCGGAATTATCCTAGAGCGTGCTTGGGAAAAGGCCACGGGAAAGCGGGTAGGCGGTGTTTGGGGTCGCCTGTGGTTGGCTATGTGGTTGGTGCTGTGGGGCGTCCCCACGGTGAACGTGTATATGAAGGTAGGGAGGTATGCTGCGATAGCTCTACCTGGTCGACTCGAACCATCGCTCGTGCTCGTCCGAGCGTTTGTCGCGGTGAGATCGCATGGTATCCGGTTGTTTCAGAGTGGATGGTGTACCATTGGACAATGGCTCTACTAGACTCTATCCAGAAATTAACAAGGCATTTGGAATCCGAATATTGCGTCGTGCAAGGGGTGTCTGTATCGACTCGTGCCGAATCATGCCCATGCATCCAAGATGTCTTGTATCTTGCATCGACTTGTGCTCGGGTTCATAGCGTCCCGTCAAGCTGTGGTAGTCAAGAGAGAAACGTTGTTTCAAGGGAGAAATGTATTCACTTGGTAGTGCTTGATTGAAAATTGGAAACTACCGACGCAATCACTTCAGGCGCCAAGCCTCGGATTGAACCAAAGTTTAGATCTTACTACTAGGACTGCACACATGACCTTCATAGAGACAAACACTTTCTTTTAGAGCATGGGGGTTTGAAGCGCTCAACCATCATGTCCATATGTTGGTCCCTTGTCTCCACGCTCGCCTCCAAAGCCCGTTCGTCTCACTGTACAGCCGTCACTCGCTCCGGTCAGCTCCTTCTCTACTCGGGTGAACTTTGTCCCCGCATACCCGTCGATGGTTCCCTCCATCTCTTCGATCTCGAGTCCAACTCCACCCACACTCCGTGGTGCACACTCAACCCCGTCTCAGCTCTCTCCCATACCCCAGAACCTCGCGTCGGTGCAACCGCAGTCTATGAGTTCCACACTAACAGCCTCTACCTCTGGGGCGGCCGTGGGGGCACAGACATGACTCCACTCGACCGTTTCCAAGCTGGCGTATGGAAGGTCTCACTCGACGGACTCGACGGCGTGGATACGGTGCCCTGGGAACGTCTCCCATCTATCAACGACGACTCGGACGCTGCACCTGCGTTGAGAAGCTTCCACGCCTCTGTCCTTGCCGGGGTAAGCATACCATCTCTCACCGGTCCCCCATCGTGCGTCCAGCTCGCTCTGTGGTAGGAGAAACTATATATTCATGCAGGATGCCCGGCATCGGGCCGACTTGCTGATTTGCACGCCTATGATCTCGCCGCCCACACTTGGCACAAACTCGCAGATGCACCCACTGAACCTCGTGGAGGCACTACTATCGCTGCCATCCTTCTACCCTCCTCATCCGAGCACGTCCTTATTCGCTTCGGCGGTTGGTCTTCCATCTCGTACGCCCTTGTTCTGCCATGCTGACAACATAACACGCAGGTTTCGCAGGGGTCGAGCTTCCACAGGTGAAAGCGGGTGCTTCTCCCCCGCTCGACGTCTACACACCCAGCACAGACACCTGGTCAACTGTGTACCCCGCTCCCGATCCCAAACACGGTTTCCCAGGGGCCCGGTCTGTACACGGTCTTGTCCCCTTCACCTCAGGCACACAGGGCGACGCATCTAGCCCTGTCCCTGTCGCGCTTCTCTACCACGGCGAAAGGGGTCCCTCATCCCTTGGGCATGCTGGTGCCGGCGTCTTTTGGGACGACGCTTGGTTACTCTTTGCCACACCTTCCACAACGACCTTGCAGTGGAAAAAACTGCGTGTCAGCGGTACGCGTGTGCATAGTCCTCATCGAAGCTCAATGCTGACCGCAATGTGAATGTGTTCCCGTGTAACATAGGCAGCGCTGCTCCAGAGCCCCGAGGTTGGTTTCCCCCTGCGTGGTATGTGACTGGGGGAAAGACTCGGATTGTGCTCACTGGCGGACTTCTCTCGTCCAACGAACGGAGCGGCCAAGTGTGGGTCGGAGACGTCGAGTTGTGACACCCGTTCATATGTCTAAAAAGGTCGTGATACTAAGACAGAAAGAGTAAATGCATGGTTGCAACGGTGCTTGTATGACTTGTAGCACCATTTCTCATGAAACGAACACGCTTGCGTTAGTGCAAGAATATTTGAGTTGGTCACATTATACGACGCAAGAGTGTAGTTTCAAACGAGTTTGAATTACACAGGTTGTATGATACCAGTATGACGCAGAGTTGTTATCCAAAACAAAGGGAGCCGTTGCAGAGTGGAGGCGTATGGGAGGGTGAGTGTCATTATGGTAAGTATCTGAGCTTAGCTAGTGGTATAGCCAGGGATGCAGTAAGCCCGCTATCTTGATATTAGACGTAGTACTTCAACTTTAAATTCAAATCGGATACATAATTGGTTCCCGACTCGGATGCGGTGCTTCCTCCACTACATGAGGCACAGGACTGGACCGTCCTTGGTGACCATCAATTATTTAAAACTACGAAAACACCCCGTTTGGGGGCCCTGCTCAGTCAAAAGCTCATCAACTTGACGTTGGAACCTGCAAGATGGCAACGCCTGCGAGCTTGAGGTCAGTTGCCTGTTTTTCGTGAAAAACAACTAGTGTAACCGCTCCAAAGTCTTGGCGCCATGTTCGTGGCGTCACAAAAGATTAGTCTCACAAAGACTACCTTTCTAGCGTATATCCTTCCACCTATCGCGGGCCAGTATTTGATGGGCGTACTGGTCCAGTTCGACGGAACACGCTTCTACCGCCTTGCGATTCTGCCTGTTATCGTGTGGCTCGCTTGGCGTGGTATGATTGTCGACGTGTCAGGAGGCGATCCAAAGCAGGCTCAGATGAACGCAGTATTCTCCGTGAGTACCCTGGTCCAGCATTGCTTGCGATTGACATAGTCCATCCTAGACGCATATGTGCGCCATCTCAATGCGCTGTACAGTCTGGGCTGTTGCCCAAGAGCGTTTTCGACGTCAGAGTCCATCGAAGAAACAGCACACTGGCAAAGAGTCCGACTCAGAAGGCCTCTACGTAGCGCTTTGGAACTCTTGGGACTTGATGTTGAACACACGGGGCATCGGATGGAACTGGCCGCGGGGTCTCGTTCTGCCCAAACCTGCTTTTGAAACGGATTCTCGATTGACCTTTGTTTTATTGTCGGCAGTCCGAATCGCTGTTTATGCCTTCCTCTTTGACGCATGCCTGCAGACTTTGCGCGTGTTGTCTCCGGAAACATTTGGCTCACTCAATGGTGGTTCTCTGTTTGACCACACCCTTCCACCCCTCCTAGAACTGTTGCGAGCTGTGTTTATATCCCTTTTGACTGCCTCGACGACATACTTTGCGATACAATGGAGCTATCAACTGTTAGCGATCACATGCGTCATCCTATTCCAGCAATATCCATCTCAATGGCCACCCCTTTTCGACTCCCCATGGCGGTCGACTTCGTTGCGTGAATTCTGGGGTCGTCGATGGCACCAGATGATGCGTGAACCCCTCGTGACGCTCGGTATGCAGCCGTTCGGTTACCTGTTTGGCCCGCTTGGCGGCCTATTCGGAGCTTTCCTCGTCTCCGGCATCTTTCACGATATGGAACTCCGATTCTTTGGGCGGGGCGGAAACTCGGTCGCGCTCATCAGATGTTGGGTGATGAACGGTGTCGGAGTGGCGTTGGAGCGCGCGTGGAGGGTAGTCACAGGGAGACGAGTCGGTGGAGTTTGGGGCTGGATGTGGACGTTTGGGTGGCTGGCGCTCTGGATTGTTCCGGTGGTGAATGAATGGGCCAAGGCGGGGCGGTTGGGGTCGCTGGCCTTGCCCGGCGAGTTGGAGCCATCCCTTGCGATGATAACGTTCGTTCGCACGAAGTTTGGTCAGTGAACGATGCCGCTCTGGGTGATCATGATTAATTAGCACTCCAAACATGGTTAAAGTGACTAACCTAATACACATTGTGCAAGACAGATTGCACCCAAAGAGAGGGTATAAGTTCATGCCGACACAGATTCTGAGTCTGATGTACTTGGTCACCTAACTTGAGTTGAGGACCATAACATATTGCAGCTCACAGTGTGTATCAGGGATGCTAGTGCTTGACACTTTAGTTTACTCAACTTGATGAAAATATACTGATTTGTGATGTGGCGTTGTTTGCATATATGTCTGTTGTTGCATCATAACGGAATACATGCTCACAAGCTCTCACACAGGTGGACTCAGGGTTAAACATGTGTTTTGGCTTAGTCTGCTTGGAACCGAAAGATCGGTAGGTACAATATACTCCGAGCTAGTTTATGATTCTTGTTACCAAGCTCTGCACGTGCTACCGTGTTGATTGCGAGAACGTACTCAGTATGGACATAATATCACGCTGTTGAGGATGCGAGCACTGGCGGTGCACCGCACAGGCAGTCAACCAGCCGCCGGTCACCGGTGAGGTCGGAAGATATATTTTAACGCGGCTGGAACTTTGTTCACTACCATGGGTGATGCTAAGTCTGAGTTTCCACTGCCATCAACTTGTTGCTCAAACTACTTCAGTGAAGTAGTTAGCTGACGAGACTGCCAGGACTGTCAGCAACATTGGGTACCAATGGTACTGAGATACCCGAGCTTGTGTGGCCAAAATAGATACCCCATATTATCTTCAAAAAGTTATAAGATAGATGTGACATGAACTGACCAAAAAAGGAATGTCACATATTGTGTGCTCTATCATCAATACAAGAATAATACAACCAATAAGCCCCCAACTCCGAGTCAGTAGAGTTGTATGCCTCCAGTGATTGTATGTCATGAAGAGAGGGTCCAAGGGTATACCAAAGAATGGAAGAGCTGGTCTATGATCATATCGCACTTGTGTGACACCTACCAGAAAAGTTACCCAAGAAAAAAGAATAAATCCTGAGTATTGCTTAAAAATGTGCTGAACAATATAAGTTATCACAACCGATACTCATTTCTCCAAATACGGGCAATGTGTCATGATCCAGCAAGTCCTAGGACCAACTTTTTACGGCCTGTTCGCATTGCAGAAACTTGGACTAAGCGAAGCTGCCTGCTTCGGGTAGCATTGGTCACTCGTCACGAGGCCTGTAATGAGGCCGTGTTTTCGTTGGTGTTTCCTGTCTCGCGTATTGCCGCTTACCTCGGCTACAGTAGCATCCTAGATCATCTAAAAAGATCAAATCAGAGCATGATAAGATCAAAACCACGGTCATGTGAGTAGGTCATGTGGCTCATCTCCCATGCACTGACCCTATGCACGCCTGGAACCTTGCAGAGTAGGCTCGGGCAAGGAAATCAAAGTGAACGGGAGCACAAAGAGTCAGACAATTCAGATGACGGCATTGTATATAGGGTGTACCATCTGATTCT